>JABLUY010000419.1:0-15673 GCA_013306675.1 Thraustochytrium sp. TN22 | reverse complement strand
GCGGCGGCGGCGGCGGCGGCGGCGGCGGCGGCGGCGGCGGCGGCGGCGGCGACGGCGGCTGCGCCGAGGGCGGTGGTATCGGCGCGGGCGGGCGCGGCGGGATGCTGCGCCAGAATGCGGCTGAGGACGACGGCGGCGGCGGCGGAGAGCGCGACGGCTATCCCGGCGTGCGCGTGGAGGGCACAGCGACGACGCAAACCCGTGGCGGGCGCAAGAGCTGGGGGTACCGAGTGCGCAGCACGACCGCGGGACCTGATGACAAGGGCGCCGGGTGGGAGGTGGTGCGCAGCGAGCAGGAGCTACGCGCATTCCACAAACAGCTGGTCGCCGTGCAGATGCGCGAGAAGGACCGCCTGCGGAACGACATCGAGCGCGAGCTGTGCTTCCCCCATGTCTTGGCCAGCCTGGGCCAGATGGTGCTGTCGGTGGCACTGCTGGGCGCGGTGAGCGCCGTCCTGATCGGCGTGCTTCCGCGGGTTCTTGACGACCCCGCGGTGCTGCTCGGCGCGCAGGCATGCGCGCATGTGCTGGCAGGCGGAGCCGTCTTTTGGCTGCGGTACAACACTGGTCTGCGACCCGGCGACGGCGAGCGCGTGCAGGCGTATCTGCGCCGTGTGGCAAAGTTGGATGGCGCGCAGACGCAGGCCATGGTGGAAGCCTTTCTGGAGCCGCCGCAGCGTGGGGACTGGCCCGGCCGCATTGGGCCGCTGGACCTCGCCACGCATGACCTGCCGCACCCGCAGAGCAAGACCGAGTGGTGGTACTACAACGCGCACCTGGATTGCGTGCCACGCGGCGGACGCGGCCCGACGCGGAAGGTGAGCGTCTTCGTGTGCTTCTTCCGCTTCTTCAAGCACGAGGACAAACGGTCCGGGCGGCGTTTCTTCAGCCATGCGCTGACCTGGGCCATTTCGGATGTGGCCAACGCCAAGTACTACTCGGACGTGGTGCTGGAGCGCGACGCGCCGGAGCACGTTCTCCGAGCGCTGGACGAGGACGAGGGCGTGCAGGATCCGATGCTGCGGCGCGCGATGCGCGAGATCCTGGACAAGGGCAAGGTGCCGCTGCCGGATCGCCTCATGACGCGCGACGCCACCGTGACAGAATCTGGCGAGAAGCTGCTGCTCGACTACGGCACGGCCTCGCTCTTCAAGGACAAGGATGGCACCTACCGCGTGCGCGCCAAGCATCCGTCGCTGCCCTGCGCGCTGGATCTGACCTTCACCGGGCGCAAGCCCGCCGTGCGCCACGGCAACAACGGCGTCGTCAAGGGCCGCGACGGCGACGACATGTTCTACTACTGCATTTCGCGCTGCGACGTGAGCGGCACCCTGTCGGTGCCGTCGCCTCGCGAGCGCGGCGCTCCGCTGGACGTCTCGGCCGCAGACCGCCTGCGCGTGCGCGCGGGCCAGGGCTGGTACGACCACGAGTTCGGCGGTCGGCCGGACGATTCAAGCGAGGGCTCTTCGGCGGCATCGTCCACGCCTCCGGAAGGCAAGGGCAGCGCGGAGCGCGCCGCGGACCACCACTCCGCGCAATACGCGTGGAACTGGGTGGCCGCGCAGCTGGATGACGGGACCGAGGTAACGGCGGCCGTCCTGGTGGACCCGCGTCGCGGCGAGATTATGGAGGTCAAGGCCATCACTGTGGACGCCGAAGGCGAGCGGGCGCAATACGATGCCGCGCAAGGGGTTGTCTTTGCCGCCATGGCGGCGGCGGCGGCGACGGCGGCAGACGCCACCGACGAAGACGCTGAAGACGCGTCCGCCGTCTGGACCTCGGTCCGCACCTTTGTGACGTATCCGACCCGGTACAAGCTGGTCGTCCCCGGGGCGGGTCTTGACCTGCAGATCGCGGCGAGCTTCCCGGATCAGGAGTTCATGACTCTTATCGCCAAGCCGGCCTTTTGGGAGGGCCGGTGCGAGGTGATGGGAACGCGGCTGGGTGCGCCGGTGCGCGGCCTCGCCTTTGTGGAGCGCAACGGGTTTGCCGAGGACGGCGGCGTTGCGCGATTTTTCAAGAATGTCGGTCGCAAGGTCCGCGCCAGTGTGCAGACCATGTACCCGCTGCAGCCCACGTATCAAGAGGCGTTAGAGCTCGTGGCGAGCGCCAAGACGGAGCACTACATGAAAGGCGTCCCGCTGGACGTGCTTGGCCAGACGCTGATCGCGCCAGTGCGCCTCATCGCAGACCGCGGCGGCAAGTCATGGCGCTCGTACGGCGCGCTCGCGTGCGTGGACTGCGTGGGCGGCGACTCGCGCGAGTTCGTGGACTGGGTGGCCATGCCCGAGTTTCTGCATGTTGGTTCGCTCATCGTGGATGACATCCAGGATGCATCACTCGTGCGGCGCGGGGGGGCTGCCGCGCACGTGGTGCACGGGACACCCCTCTGCATCAATGCAGGTACGGCCGCGTACTTTCAGTGCGAGCAGATGATTCGCGCCCCTGGGCTGACGGCGGAGGAGCTGAATCGGTGCTACTCTTTGTACTTTGCCGCCTTGCGCGGCGGCCACGCGGGCCAGGCGCTCGACATCCACGGACTGGATTACCTCATGGACGAGGTTGTCGAAAAGGGCGACGTGCAGCTTCTGGAGGAGCGCATTTTAGGCATCCACATGCTCAAGACTGCGGCGCCAGCTGGCGCGCTGGCGCGCATGGGCGCGCTGGTTGGCAAGGGTACGGAGGAGCAGATCGAGGCGATGGGCCGCTACTTTGAGAGCCTAGGTGTGGCCTTTCAAATCATGGACGACGTCCTCAATCTGCGCGGCCTCTATGCCAAGTCTGCGGACAAGCTAAAGGAGGGCACCTCGCTGAAGCGGCTGGGCGAGGACATTGCCGAGGGCAAGGTGACCTTGCCCGTAGCCAAGGCCATGGGCAGGCTAGCTTCGCAGCAGGAGCGCCGGGCGCTCTGGGATGCCATTCGCGCGCGACCGCAGGACCAAGCTGTAGTGGACGGCCTCATCAAACAACTCGAGGACCTGGGCGCCATTGCCGACTGCGTGAGCCAGGCGGAGGACGAGGTTGAAAAGGCCTGGGCACGCCTCGACAGCCTTATTCCTGACTCCTTTGCCAAGATGATGCTGCGTGCCTTTGGCTGGTTTGTCATTGAGCGCGTTGGGTAGTTGCTATGCTCTGTGCCGAATTGTGATTTCGAGCTCGAGCTGTGACAAGTTAGTACGTGAGCACCGACTTTTGCTGCTGCTGCTGCTACTGCTGCTGCTGCTGCTGCTGCTGCTGCTGCAATGTACTCGTCGCCTTGCGCTTTCAGACACGAGCACGTGCTCAGCTATTCCGAGCTGCTGCTACAGGATTGAACGATCGCATGCACTCACCCACAAGCATCAAGGTGCTTCCAGTAAATGCATGTTCTTCATCTCCACCAAGGCGCAAAGCATGCGCCTTGAAGTGTATTGCTGCCTGACCGGGACAATCAATCACAGCAGGTCAAACACCCACCCTCGTTTTTCTCTTGCTTCCTTTGCTAAAGAGTCGTCGGCCCTGGACGACCACGAAGCGCGCGAGGGAATCGTCGTGCGCGCGCACATGTGTTGTGATCAAGGGATGGGACACTTGCGAAAAGTAAGAGAGAGACAAAGGAGAGCGAGTGTTCGCGTGCGTGGGTGCGCGCGAGCGAGCGAGCGAGCGGTCGAGCAAATGCCGCAAGGACGGCGCGGCCAACTCCATTCGTTGGCGGCGTCCCGATTGCGTGTGTGGTTGTGGTTTGTGAGATGAAGAATGTGTGTGATGATGAGAGTGTAGAGAGAGTGTGTAGTGTGTGTTTTTGCTTCCGAACGGCCGCAACAGGCTCGTGCAGGGCGACTAAACGCGCTGCACGAAGCAAGTAGCGGGCGGGCGTGAGCGCGCGAGGGGCGGAGCAGAAGCTTGACCAGGCCCGAGACCTGACCCGCGCTCGCGTGTGTGTTGTGTTGTGTGTGTTGTGTGGGTGTGTGGGTGTGTCACGCGAGGGAAGAAGTGGTTGCGTGTTGTGACTATGTTGCCGATGGCGCGATGCTGCCATCGGTTGCGGAGCACGTCCCGTACTCGGCACAGTTGTGAGGTTGAAGCTGTGTTGTGGTTGTGTGTGGTTGTGGTTGTGGTTGTAATTGTGTGTGTATGTGTCCCAGTCGGAGCCCGAAGGCGCGGCCGAGCTGCCGAGGAATAGTGTGTAAGGGTTGTGTTGGGCAGATGTTGTTGTGGTGCTGGTGACTGGCGTCGTCTATCCAGCCCGGGCCAGCGTGAAGTCCTTAGTTGTTGTTCATCATGCGGGCAGCGTAATCGGCGGCCTCCACGAGGTCGGAGTTGCTGGACTGCTGGCCGCGTTGGATGAGCGCGGAGAGCATCTGCGCGTTCTGTTGCACAGGACGGCGGAAGGGGTCGCCAACCTGCTTGCAGAGATCGCCGAGGATGTTGAGAATGCTCTTCACGATGGGGTCTGCGACCTTGTAGGAGAGGTCGGTCATGGACTCGAGATCGGGCGGGATGATGTTGGGGTCGCGACCCTGGTAGTAGTAGCGCGGATCCTGGATCTCGCGCGAGACAGCGGCGGCGAAGTTAAAGATCTGCTCGAGGAAAGGCTGGAGCGCGGCGACGTCGGCGTCAAGAAGCATGAGCTCCATGGCCTCGAGCGCGGCTTCGCGCAGGTCGTTGAGGTCGTCGGCGAACTCGGACTCAGTGATGTCGAGGGTGACGTTGGCCGCGGAGAGCGCGGTGCTCATGGCCTGCTGAAAGTACGGCTTGAAGTTCTCCTGGCCGATGCAGTCGGCGATGTCACCGAGGATGGTAAGGTGAGGCGGCTTGACCTCGGACTGGAGGTCCTCGGAGCTGAGGTTGGCGTAGATGAGCTCCATGAGCCTGGGCGTGTGCGGCACGAGGTCCGGGAGGTCCTTGAGCGCGTTGCAGACGTCGGCGAGGAGGCGCACGGCGGCGATGCAGACGGCGGAGTTCTCGCGCGTCTGCAGGCCCTTGAAGATGAGGTCCAAGACGGCGTCCTTGTAGCGCTGGAAGTGGTTGCCGACAATGCGCGTGACCTCGCCGATGGCGGAGAGCGCGTCGGCGTGGGCGTTGGAGGCAGAGCGGTTCAGAATGGTGATCATGCGGTGCATGATGGCGTCCGGGAAGGCGAGCTGCGGCGGGTCGGGCGTGGGAATTTCGCTGGGCGGCGGGAGCTGGAGGATGTAGTCCTCAAGCTTGACGATGCAGGTGCTGACGACGCCGCAGAGCTCGACCTCCTGGAAGCCAGTCGGGTCCGAGACCTTGCCCTCGTGGATCTCGGTGAGGCGGCCGAGGCTGGCCTTGAGCAGGACGGTGCCGACGAAATCGCGCATGTCCTTGGCGGATACCTCGATGAGGCGGATGAGCGCCTCGTAGGCGTCCTCCATGAGCTGCCACTCGTTGCTGTCGCGGCGGCGCGCGGCGTCCCAAAGCGCGCTGACGAAAGGGTTCATGACGCGGCTGAGATAGTTGCTCTCGTGGGAGGCCTGGGCGTGGAAGACGCCGGCGAAGGCGTAAATGGCCGTGGCGGCCATGTGCGCCACGCGCGGCTTGTCCTTGAGCGCCTCGAGGACGGTGCGCAGCAGGTGCTGGATGTTGTTCTCGTTGACATGCGCAATGTGCGCGTTGCAGATGATGGAGACGGCCCAGGTAGCCGTCTCGCGCACGGTGGCGACGGGCTCCGGCTGGTTGCCGGGGGCCTGAAGCTCCTCGGAGACCACGGGCAGCATGCGCTGGAGCAGCACCGGCATGATGGAGTTAATGTGGTCCCCGACGCCGTCGCTGGGCGCATCGCGCAAAATGGCGCCAAAGGCAAAGATGGCGGCCTGGCGGCGGCGCCAGTCGGGCGACATGACGTTCTCCTGCGTGAATTGCAGCGTGTAGGGTACGATGTCGTTGCCGAGGCAGGAGCTGAGGTTGACGAGGCAGTGCTCGGCCGCGCCATAGAGGGTGTTGTCGGAGCTCTCGTCGTCGTCCGGCTCCTCGTCCTGCTGCAGCAGCGCGTAGCCGAGGACGAGCTGGCAGAGGGGCTCCTTGACAGCCTGAATAAAGCGCTGGCTCTGGCGCTCCGGGTCCGAGGTGTCGCTCGACTCGCGGTCGGCCTCCTCGAGCGCCATATCGGACCAGAAGTTGAGCGCCTGCATGGCCACGGTGGGCTCGTCCGGGTTGCGGATCGCCTCCGTGGTGCGCTCCCAGATTTCCGACATGTACGCCTTGAGCAGGTTGTAGTACAGCTCGAGCGCGGTGGTCAAGCACTGGAAGGCGTGCTCGCGCGCCTCGGCGTGCGGCGACTTGGTCATGCCGAGGATCATCTGCATGATGACGTTGCGCTCCTGCTCGTTCTCCATGTTGTGCTTGGCGAAGTCGAGCGTGTCCGAGAGCGCATCCGTGGCCGCCACCTGGACGTCCTTGGGCATCTGCGCGTTCATGCCGATCGAGATCTTGCTCAGGATCTGGTTGATGGCGTCCTCCTGCAGGCCGTAGCTCACATCCACGGCCACCGAGGCAAAGTAGCCCAGGCCCAGCAGCGGGCCGATGATCTGGCTCGGGTCGCGCGCATGCACCTGGTCGAAGGCCTGCACCAGCAGCACCGGCAGGTCGTTCCACGCCTCGGCCGGCAGCTCGAACTTGGCCACGGCCTCCATGACCTGGGCTGCCTGCTTCGCCACGTTCACCGTGGCGGTGGCCAGCACCTGCAAAATCGCCTGCTTGACCGCGTTCTTGGCGTCCGGGTTCACCGCGCTCCACTGGTCGCTCTTGCGCCGGTGGCTCAGGTCGTCGTTGCCCGTCAAAATGCGCTTCATCTGCAGCGCCGCCGACGTGCGCGCATTCTCCGGCTTGCTGTTGTCGCCCATCTCCCGGCTCAGCGCCACCAGGTACTCGGGGAAGTTCTGCTGCTCGAACTCATGGAGCGCCTTCTCCGCCGGCACGCGCTGGTTCGGGTCGGCGCTCTGCGTCGCCAGCAGGATCGCCGTCAGGTTGTTCGGGTCCATCCTGCCCGCGCTTGGCGCCCGCTGCCAGCGGGCGCTCCACGCCGCGCTCGCCGCGCTCCGTTCCTCGCCTCGCCTCGCCGCTTCGCCTCGCCTGCCCGCTGCCGCGCCGCCTGGCCCTGGACGGCCGCCGGCCCAGTGCGCGTCGCGCCGCCGCGGCCCGCCCGCGCCCGCGCCCGCCGCCGCCGCCGCCGCCGACCGCCGCCGCCGCCGCCGCCGCCGCCGCCGCCGACCGCCGCGCGCGCGCAACCGCCGACCTGCTTTGCTTCACCAGAGCATTTGCTGCCGCTGCCACTGCACTGCCACCAGCGCAGAGGGAGGCAGAGGGACAAGCCCGCGAACAGGCCGCGCCGCCCTTGCCCGCCGCCACGGCGCCCTTGCGCCGCGCTTTGCTCCACTTGCGCCGCCCGCCACTGGCAGTGCGGCCGAACTTTTCCGGATTCGAGAAGCTCAATCTTGTCACTCTGTGAAGAGGATTATCCCAGGGTACCGGGTGTGGACAGTGCAAGGAGTAACTTTGCGACGTGGGAGCGTTCCGGGGGCGAGCGAGCTGACACGGAGGCCAACGACGAGGGTTCAGGACGTTCTCTGGGAATGGGGTGCGGCTTGTTCTTTTGTTTGTGCTGGGCGTTCTTGTGACTCAGGCTGGCGCCCAGAAGTCACAGTCAGCCGTGGTCTCTCCGGCTTGCCAGATTCCGCCCGCTGCTACGCAAGATGCAGGCCCTAGGCTAGTTACAGAAAGATGCGCCGGGATCTTTGTCGTGGACAACGTTGACGTTGCCCGTCGCTGCAATCAGTGCAGTGGGCCGTTGTCTCTTATTAGGCCCAAATCTCAGAGATTCTCTTCTTGCCAACGGGACATCCAAGCCGAAGCCGAACCGGGCAAAGAGAGAGAGAGGGAGGACATGAGAGCGGCCACGTCCACCACGGCACGGCCACTGGCAGGCAGGCACCAGCAGGAGCGCTTCCTCTCGCCAGTTGGTTGGCTGGCAGGCCGGGCGGCCGGCCTGTCGTGGCGTATGTGATTTCTTCGCCGGGGCCAGGCCACCCAGCTCGCTGCCACTGGCTGGCCAGCCTGCCTGCCTCCCTGCCTGCCACTGCTGCCAGCCGACAGCGACACTGGACAGTCCACAGCCTCCGCAAGTGGACCATTGGCGGAAGCCTGTGCTTTGCCAACAGCAGCCTTCGCCACATGGCCGACACCGGCCAGGCGCGGCGCGGCGCGGCGCGGCGCGGCGCGGCGCGGGTCGCGCGCGCGCGGCGGCGGCAGAGCGCCAGGCGAGGCGGCGCGCGAGGAGGCGGGCGCAGGCGCAGGCGCGGCGCCGCGGACCCGCGCTTTAGCGCGGCGGAAGCGGGGCGGCCTCGGGCGCGGCGGCGGCGGCGGCGGCGGCGGTCGCTGCGAGCGGGTGGCGGCTGGTAAAGCCGCGCAGAGCGAGCGGAGCCAAGCAAGCAAAGCGGATAGCGTCTCCCCCTCGCGCGCGCGCGACGCCGCGGGACCATGGCGATGGCGATGGCGCGGCGCGCGGCCTCGGCCGCCGCGGCCTCCTCGCTGCGCGTGCAGCAGCGCGGCCCGCTGGCGGCCATGGCTGGTGTGCGGCGGTTTAGCGGCGAGGCGGCGCAGGCGCAGGCGCAGCAGCAGCAGCAGCGGCTGCGCGGCGGCCGGCTGGCCGTGGCCGGCGGCCTCGTGCTCGCAGCCGGCCTCGGGCTGGCGTCCGTGGCGAGCATGGCGGCCCAGGAGCCGGCCGAGGCGGCCGCGCCGGCGCCGGCGCCGGAGCAGCAGCCGCAGCAGGACGCCGCGGCGACCGAGCCCATGCCTGCGTTCAAGGCGACCAACACGCTCAAGCTCTTCTGCGGCAACGCCAACAAGGAGCTGGCGCACGAGGTGGCGGACCAGCTGGGCTGCGAGATGGGCAAGATCACCGTTTCCAAGTTCGAGGACGGCGAGGTGAACGTCATGGTGCACGAGAACGTGCGCGGCAAGGACGTCTACATCATCCAGCCCACGTGCACGCCGGTGAACGAGAACCTCATGGAGCTCATGCTCATGATCAGCACCATGAGGAGAGCCTCGGCGCGCCGCATCACCGCCGTCATCCCGTACTACGGCTACGCCCGCCAGGACCGCAAGATGACCGCGCGCGTGCCCATCTCGGCCGCCGACGTGGCGCGTCTGCTTGAGGCCATGGGCGTCGACCGCGTGGTGGCCGTCGACCTGCACTGCGGCCAGATCCAGGGCTTCTTCGGCCCGCGCGTCCCGGTCGATAACCTCGATGGCGGCACCGTGGGCGTCAAGCACTTCGGCAAGCTGGGCCTCGAGAACCCGGTCGTCGTCTCCCCGGACGCTGGCGGCGTCTACCGCGCCAAGAAGTTCCGTGAGGGCCTTGCCAAGCACTACGGCATCGAGGCTGGCCTCGCCATGATCATCAAGCAGCGCCACAAGCCCGGTGAGATCGAGCGCATGGACCTCGTCGGCTCTGTGCAGGACGCCGACGTCATCATCGTCGACGACATGATCGACACCGCCGGCACGCTCTGTAAGGCCGCCAATGAGCTTTCCGCGCATGGCGCGCGCCGCGTCTTCGCCTTTGCCTCGCACGGTATCTTCTCCGGGCCTGCTTCCAAGCGCATCGCCGACTCCGCTCTTGAGCAAGTCTGCGTCACCAACACCATCCCGCTCTCCGACGAGTCGGCCAACAACGACAAGATCAAGACTCTCTCGGTTGCCAAGCTCATTGCGGGTGCTATCCGTCGTATCCACGAGAAGAAGTCTGTCTCTGCGCTCTTTAGCGACGAGAGCGGCTACTGAGCAAGACTTTCGTCAGAGCGTGTGAGCCAGAGCCGAGAAGGAACCAGCGAGCGAGCCGTGGGCCCCAGCCACGAGGCGTGCGTGGGCTGCGCCTACTTAGCTTGGTAGCTACTAGATTGTTGATCCAAGAGAGAGAGAGAGAGAGAGAGAGAGAGAGAAACGGCGAGGAGAGAGGGTCTCAGTGAAAATCGCAGACGGGAAAAGAGATAAGAATGAGAATCATGACATGATGCAGGCCGCGTCAGACCACGTGACGTGACGTGACGTGGGCTGTGCCTGCTCAGCTTTGCTACTCTGGATTCTTGATCCAAGCATGTGCGAGAAACAGAGAGAGAACCAAGAGCCGAAACGAGAGGAACACAGAAAACTTGCCAAAGTGATGAGAGCCAAGAGCCAAGACTCGTGACGTGCAAAAAAACCAAGGGTCCCTCCCGCCGCCCGCCACTCTGACAGGACAGGCTGGCTGCGGCTACACCAACAGCAAAGGCGGCCGCCACGTAACGCATTGAGCCGGTCCGTCTCGATCTGCCGACCAAAGACCGTGGTTTCTGACTGCAGTCAGAGAGCCTCGAAGCTCCACTACAGGAGCTGATCGTAGCTCGCTGGCTGCCTCTCGACGGAGCGTGCGTGGTTGGCCTCCCGGACGGCCCGACGACGGCCCTTTTCCCTGGCCGGGGCCGGCCGTCTGCTTGAGTCTTGATGAGCCTCGCCTGGCTGGCAGCTCCAGCCCCGCCATAAACAGCTGCCGCCGCGTCGGCGTCACTTCACAAATAATCCCCAGGACTCGTCCGACAAAAGCCGGGCACAGGCTGAGCGCAGCAGTGCGCCCAGGCGCCAAGCGCGCGAGCTAGCTAGCAAGCGAGCGAGCGAGCGAGGATCCTACTACGTTCGCGAGCGGCAGGCGGGAGGGAGAGAGGGAGCGAGGCTCTCGATCGCTTGCATTGCCTCGCTGAGCTCAGCCGAATCATCCCAGGATCGCAGACAGTGTCCTCGACCGTCCGAAACCATTTGAGACGCCCCGCGGAGGTCACGGCGACGGAGGCCGCCGAGAGAGAGAATCCAGCAAACAAAGCAAACCAGGACACGCCTCGAGGCGCGGCAGCGCGGCGGCGGCGGGCGCGCGCGGCGGCGGCGCGGCGGCGCGGCTCGGACGGCCCGGCGGCGCGGGCGGCGGAGCGGCGCGCGCGGCGGAGGCGGCGCTCGCGGCGCGCTCGTCGAAGCAAAGAAAGCAAAGCTTGTTCGCCAGCGAGCGAGCGAGCGAGCGAGCGAGCTCCAGCTCGCGCGCGAGGGCGGCCACGCGAGCGCGCGCGAACGCGCGCCTGGCCGGCGGCGCGGCGGCGGCGGCGCGGCGGCTGGCACGATGTGGGGCGCGGCGGCGCGTGGCGCGGCGCGCGGCGGCGTGCGAAGACGGCCGCTGGCGCAGGCCGCGGGCGGCTGGCGCGGCGTGAGCGCCTGGCCGACGCTGCCCGGGGACCTGGACCGCGAGCACGAGGAGGAGCGGCGGCGGCTCGGCGGCGGCAGCGCGGCGTGGCGCGGCGCGCTGGCCGGCCTGGAGCCCGGCAGCCTGCGGCTGCTGCACGGCGGCCGCGTGCTGTGGGACGCCAAGGCGGAGACGCGCAGCGGCGGCGGCGAGAGCGGCGAGGAGGCCGCGGCGCGCGGTTCCGCGCGCGCCGGCAAGGGCGTGCAGACGGAGGACCTGGCGCATGCGCTGAACGCGCTCAAGGAGGCGAAGCTGGACGTGCAGGAGGCGCAGCGGCGCAAGGAGTCCGCGGAGAAGTCGCTGGTCAAGTCGATCGGGCTCAAGCCGAGCCTGACCAAGGGCGAGCTGCAGGCCGGCAAGCAGGCCGACGTGCCGCCGCAGAAGCGCGTGGCGCGCGCCAAGGTCGTGCCGTCACCGGCGGAGGACGGGGATGGGGCCAAGGACAAGAACAAGGACAGCAAGTCGCGCGTGGCCGTGGTTCTGGACGGCGCGCGCACGGTGGCGCGCAAGACCGGCGAGATCACCATGCAGTTCGTGCGCAACCCCCTCATCATCAAGAAGTGGTCCATCGCCGGCTATGACGCCTTCAAGGGCTTCTTGCACCACACGTGGACCGGCTTCAAGCTGCTGGGCGTGGAGGTGCGCACCTCGTGGAACCTGCTCATGAAGCGGCTCAAGGGCCACCAGCTGACGCGGCGAGAGCGGCGCCAGCTCGTGCGTACCACGGCCGACCTGGCGCGCATGGGGCCCTTTCTCTTCTTCATGCTCGTTCCTTTCATGGAGTTCCTCCTCCCCGTCGCGCTCAAGCTCTTCCCCAACATGCTGCCGTCCACCTTCCAGGACAGCTACAAACGCGAGGAGACGATGAAGCGCCAGCTCAAGCTGCGCATCCAGATTGCTGGCTTCCTGCAGGACATGGTGGCCGAGATGGAGGACAAGGTCAAGTCGCGCGCCAAGGACAGCAAGGAGTCGCAGATCTCCGTCGACGACGTGCAGCACTTCATGGAGCGCGTGCGCATGGGCCGCGACATCGACGAGGCCACCGTGCTCAAGGTCGCCAAGCTCTTTTCGGACGAGCTTACCACGGACAATATGTCGCGCTCGCAGCTCGTCACGCTCTGCCGCTACATGGGTCTGCCGCCCTACGGCGGCGACCACTTCTTGCGCTTCCAGCTGCGCTCCAAGATCAACTCGCTGCGCGACGACGACTCCTCCATCTTCTTCGAGGGCGTCGACTCGCTCAACCTGCTGGAGCTCAAGGCGGCCTGCGAGGACCGCGGCATGCGTGCCACGGGCCTCACCATGCACCAGCTGCGCTCGCAGCTTAAGCGCTGGATCGACCTCAGCGTCAACAAGAACGTCCCCCTCTCGCTGCTCATCCTCTCGCGCGCTTTCACGCTTCAGCAGACGGACGAGTCGCAGATCGAGCTCGCCATCTCCGAGGCCATTAGCCAGATGGACTCGGACGTCCTGCAGGAGGCGCTCATCGCCGGTGCCGAGAGCCGCGAGCTCGCGGCCGACAAGGCCACCGTTTCGCGCCTCAAGCTTGAGGCCATCCAGGCCCAGAACGACCTCATCGAGATGGAGATCCGCGAGAAGACGCGCAAGCAGGCCTTTATCGAGCAGCTGCGCAAGAAGGCCGAGGAGGAGCTCCAGGCCGAGATCGACTCCACCCAGCTCGACGCCGTCGCCAACGCCGCCGCCGACGCTGCGGCGCGCGACCAGGTCGCCACGCCTGAGGAGGCCGCCGCCTCGGCCATCGCCGCCATTCGTAAGCAGGAGGCGGCCGCGCGCGAGCCCGAGACCCCGGACATGGCCCAGCCGCTCCGCGTGGAGGACGGTACCGATGCCGCCCAGGACGACAAGGCCAAGCGCCGCGCCGCGGACGCCCTGCTCAAGGCCGACAAGGCCGCGGCCAACGTCGCGCGCTCTGCCGCCGATGCCGCCTCCGCGGAGCTCGGTTCGGACAAGAGCAAGAAGAGCAAGACGAAGCAAGCCGAGGAGGCCTCCTCCGATGCCGCCAAGAGGGCCAAGAAGGACGATGCGCTCGCCGCTGCCGCCGCCGCCGCTGAGGATGGCCCGGCCTCCAAGGATGACAAGGATCGCACCGACGAGGTCATGGAGGAGGAGGTGCGCAAGGTCTACGAGCAGACCCTGGAATCCATCAAGGTCCTGGCTGCCAACTCGCCCGTCGAGGAAGAGCGCAACACACTCGAGGAGATCCTCGAGAAGCAGGAGGAGATGGAGGCCGCCAAGGCCGTCTTCACCGGCCGCATCGTCGAGTCTGACTCGGGCGACGTTGGTGTCGCTGGTGAGTCCGCCAAGCCCGAGAAGCGCGCGCGCTCTATGCTCAAGAACAAGGTGCGCAGCATGCTCGAGCGCCTCGAGGCAGATGTCGAGGCCACCGGGGAGCGCATCGGCGACAAGCTCTCCGTGCTCGACCTCGACCGCGACGGCAAGATTTCCACCTGGGAGATCCGCAAGGCTATGGGCGACGTGCTCCGCCAGCAGGGCGACTCCTTTTCCGAGGAGAGCCTCAACGAGCTCATGTCCCGCATCGACAAGGACAAGGATGGCGTCATCAGTCTCAAGGAGCTCGAGGCCTTCCTCAATAACCTCAAGGAGGAGCGCCGGCGATCTGACGGCGAGTCCGAGTAGAGCTAGACAAACAGAGACGCCCGCCCACCGTGTCTCTTCCTTTTCCGGCGCGGGACTTGAGGCGCGTTGCGTATGGCCAAGTACTGTGCGCAGGCCGTGCTTCGTACAGCCAGATAACAGGCGCACCGTGCCGCACTCGCCTCTGCCCTTCTTCCCCCGTGGCCCGCCCGCCCTTCGATCACACAATTCCCCTTTGACTATCTGACCTCCGCGCCGGCCCAGCTTCCACCGCTGCGTTTGAAAACCCCCCTGCACGCATCCCATGCACGACCGCAAGAGCGAGCGATTGAGCTAGCTAGCATGAGCTCGCGCTCCTTGCGCGTGAATGCCCATCCATCCAAAAGAGAAGAGATGTTGTGAGCCGTCTGCGAGCGAGCCAATGTTGCGACCGGTGCAAGCCAGTTTGCGAGCCGAGCATCATTTGCAGGCAACATTTTTGGAAGCCGAGCATTTCGAAGGCAAGCCAGGTTTGTGCGAGCGGTGCGAGTCAACTTTGAACCTGTCGCGAGCGGGAGGGAGAGAAATAGGGGTCACTAACTTAGTTCTTGTTGTTGCTGGTGCTGATCAGCAACTTTCATCGAGAACTATTCTGCCCCCCCCCTTCACCGTGCCACTTTCCCGCTCTCACTCTCGCTCACACCCTCTCTCGATGACCATGGTACATGGGCAGCTCGTCCGCGCCTCTATCATCATCACCATCTTCTTCTTCTTCTTCTTCTTCTTCTTCTTGAGACTGTGCGAGCCTCCCCAGCCTCCCCAGCCTCCACATAGCTCACGTAGCGCAAAATTTAAACATAGTTCTGGCCGTCCCTGGCGTTGATGCACTGAGCAATTTCGGCAGCCGAGTGCATGAGGCGATCGCACTCAATCTTGTATTCCTGCTTGCGGCCGCTGAGATCTGTGTACACAATGATGAGGAGTGCGCCGTCGTCGCTTGCCAAGGCCTCTGACACCGTCCCGCTGTCGAACTCCATCTCCACCTTGCGAAAGATGTCGTTGAAGCGGACCACAACGTCGCCCGTGGAGAAGACGAAGACGCCCTCGAGCCAGAGCCCGCGGTCCACCATCTCCTCGTACGTGCGAAAGTCGAGCGTGTTCCAGCGCCACACCACGAAGACCAGCGCGCCGTCCACAATGACGAGCAAGATGAGAATGGCCGTCGCCGCGCGCGTGCTGGTTTCGGTCGCATTGCTCGCGAAGATGACCACAATCAGCGAGAGCAGGTTGTAGACCGCCGCCACGGCGAGCAGCTTCCACGTGCGCGGCTGGGCGTGGAACTTGGACGGGAAGATCTTGGTGCCGCCGGGGAAGAGCCCCGACGGCGTCATGTCCAGCAGCGTCGACAGGTTGTTGTTCTCCGTCAGCCGCTCCTCATCCTCCTCGTAGTCAAACTCCAGCATCCTGCCCTGCGGCCAGAGCTAGCTGGCTCAGCCTGGCCGCGCTTGCTTGCGTGGCCGTCGCGCCGGCGACGCTCACAGCCCCGCGGCTGTCCTGCTGCCTCCGCGTCGCAGGCCGGCCGTGCGAGGACCCTCGGCTCGGCGCAGCCGAAGCGCCGCGCCCCCCCCCCGCGCCGCGCCCTGCCGCGCCGCGCCCCCCGCGCGTCCCGGCCCTGCCGCCGCCACCGCGCCGCGCCGCCTCCGCCGACTCCAAGTCCTGCTCCGCCGGCCCCGCCGCCCCCTGCACGGGTCTGCCCTCGCCCGCGGCGACAGCCCGGCGGCCCAGGAGTGCAGGAAAGGCCCGCAGAACTCG
>JABLUY010000418.1:0-15719 GCA_013306675.1 Thraustochytrium sp. TN22 | reverse complement strand
TTTGAAAGACACGCAGGCTTGGACTGCCTCGCCGCCGCCGCCGCCGCCGCCGCCGAGGCCTGGTGCGGCGTGGGCCTCGCGGCGGCGGCGTACGAGCGCGGCGTGGCGACCAGCCAGCCGCTGGGGCGCGGCGGGCTGGCGGCGGCGGCGGCGAGCGCGAAGAGCGGGAGAGCTCGAGCCGCAGCAGGAGGGAGGGGCGTGGTCGTCGGCGGAGGAGCTTGCTCAAGCTTGCCACTGGCAGGCGTCAAGTTCACCTCTTGCCAATGGTTGATCAAGTTGGTTGCTCGAGGAGTTGATGGCTCGCTTGCGCCCGCGTGGGGTGTCCTGTGCAGCGACGTTGCAGTGTCGCACAAGAGCTCGAGACGCAGCCATTCCTTTTCACGTTCAATGGAGGAGCTAACGACGGGCTTGAGCGGTGCACCACATGTCGCTCGAGCCGTGCATAGCGCCTGTCCTTCTCTTGGACATGGGTGTCATTCTTCTGAGACATTGGTTGCACAGATGAATAGTGGCTAGCGGATGAGCTGGTTGCGCGGGACAGCGGTGGCAACGGTGCCGTCGGTGCGAAAGGAAAGGCCGTTCTGCCAGAGCTTGTCAGGATCGTACTGGTAGTTGACCATGACGGTGGCGCTGCGACGGAGGCCGCGGTAGCTGAGGTCGGCAGCCCAGTTGAGGCGGAAGACTTGGGCTCCGTTGCGTAGGTGGAAGTTGGCGACGGGGTCCAGGAGCTTGCGGTCACGGCCACGCTGCGTGGTGAACAGGTAGCGCACAGCGAGCTCAAGCATGGGCTCGCGCAGTGCCTCCATAAGCTCCGGGATGGAGGTGTAGTTGCATGAGACAAGCTGCGCGTAGAGCAGATCCTTGGTGGTGGCACGCGGGATCTCGCCGAGCGTGTTGCGCGCCTGAGGGGAGAGCGCGTCCAGGGCCTGTGGCGACGCCAAGAGGTCCTTGGCACTTTGCGGAAAGACGTCCTCGAAGACATCCGCGGGCGTTGTCTTGAGGTAGGGGTCCACGAAGTGCTGCATGGGCGAGAGCGTCGAGTACTGCTTGATCTGCGGGAAGTCCGACTTGAGCTTGCCCACCACATCGTACAGCAGGTTGTGGCCAATATCCACGCCGGTCAGGCCCCTGTGCGCCGAGGAGATGGTGAAAAAGTTGGCAGCGTCCGCACCGGCAGCATCCAGATTGTTCCGCTCCACGTCCGCCATGCTGCGCGCGATGCCCTTGGTGAGGCCCACGTGCACAAAGGCGAGCGGGATATCCGGGTTTGCATGCCGCGGGAAGCAGCCAAAGGCCAGGCGGTTCTTGGGGTCCAACCGCGTCTTGAGCGCCTCCACATCTGGCAGCGGGTGCACGCGCTCGTTGGCCACGATGAAGTCCAGCGTCTCGCGGGGCGCGTCCGGTAGAATGCGCCGCGTCTCCGTGGCGGCGCGCCCCACAAACGGTATGAGCTCCACGCGCAGCGCGTTGCTCACCTGCACCGCAGCATTCGCCTGCTCCGGCAGCGTCTTGCGCTGAGTCAGGAAGTACAGAATGTGCCCGCGCAGGTGCACGAGCCTCTCGAAGCCGTCCGGCACGAAGTTGACCACGCGCCGGAAGGCGTCCACGTACTGACCGCGGTTCGTCGTCGCGCGCAGCTCCGCCGCCATCAAGCCCGTGTCGCGCGCCGTCATGCTGCCAGCCACGCTCGCAAACAGCATCGCCAGGTCCTCCTGAGAGTGGTTCGCCGCGACCGGGTCCTGGAAGTCCACGTGCCGCGCGCCCAAGACGCGCATCAGGTGCACCACGCGGAAAAGATCCACGTCCACCTCCGAGTTCTCCGGGTCGTACTGGCTACCCAGCGCCTCGAAGTGCGAATCGCCCAGCGCGCTGCGCAGCTCCTCCAGCCACGGCCGCTTGCTCTCGCCCTCCTCCTCGCCGCTCTCGGCCTGGTCCTTGCTGCCCGCGCTCCCGCTCAGCGCGCGCGCCACAGGCCGCCAGGCCGCCAGCGGCTTGCGCGCAATCGCCGCGGCGCCCACGGCCGCTGTCCGCTTTGTCGTCCTCGCCGCCACCGCCGGCGCCAGCCCCGCGCTCGGCGCCGCCGCGCGCACGCGCTGCGCGAGCGGCGCGAGCTGCGCCAGGCGCGCCCCAGGCCGCATCATGCCGGCCCGCACGGCCACCTGCAGCTGCACCGCCGCCTGCAGCTGCGCCCGCCGCGTCCGGGCCCGCAGCCCGCTGCGCAACCCCGGATCGCGCCGCCGCGCCTCCGCACCGCCGCTCGCGCGCGCGCGCCGCGCCGCTGCGCCGCTGGGCCGCGCTCAAGCTCTGCAGCTAGGTTAGCTACCAAGCTAGTCCGCCGCCACACCTTTTGCCCAGCCGCCCCCGTGCTCCCGCGGATACATACTGGATACAGACCCCAAGTGACCCCCCAAGTGTCCCCCAAGTCGAGACCCAAGTCGAGTCCAAGTCGAGACCCAAGTCGACCAGTCAGTCAGTCATCAGGTCAGTCATCAGTCGGTCATCAATCAGGTCGTCATCAGTCGGTCATCAGACGGCCATCAGAGTCGGTCATCAGACGGTCATCAGAGGTCATCAGACGACAGGATAAAAAGTTGCGACTCGCCCCCGGGGGCACAGCTTGAGTGACAACATCAGGTCAGCGCCATTGTTCACGGCGTACCTTGGCGGCACTCCACCGCCAACGCCAAGATCAACAGTGCGAAGGAGGACTGGAGAATGATTGTGGCCGCGAGAAGAACCCGGCCAACATGAAAGCAGACTTTTACCAGGACGACATCGCCAACGACATCTCCTTCGCCAAGCCTTCGCCAGGCCCGGTGCTTGGAGGGATGCTGCCGTGCACATGATGGGCTGCAGCTCCCGAGCAACCAGCTAGAGCTGGCTGATGAGCAATCAGCGAAGAGATTGGGAACTCTCCCAAGGGTCAATGCCTCCAATATCTCATGTGAACACGGCAATCAGAGCCGGCGGACGCAGGGCGGACGTAGCGGATGGTGGTGGAGGGCACTGGCGGCGACGCCGCAGACCCCGTTTTGCGTGGCCGCGGCTGTCGCGGCGCCGGAGCGCGGGGCGCGGCGGCCAAGCAAGGCGCAGCGCGCGGCGAGCGAGCTGGCCGGGCTTGAGAGAGCCGTGAGCGTAGCTGCTTGCGGATTTCAAGGCCAGTCAAGTCGCCTAGAGGAGGCGAGGAGAGAGGTGTACGTGAGACAGGGGGGCGACACGAGTCGCGCGAGGGAGGAGGGCGAGCAGCGCGAGAGGTCGATGAAGAAACCAACAATGGTTGCTGATGCGTGGTGAAGAACTGATTGTTGTCAACACTCGTAACACCCTGAGACCGAATGAGCGCGAGGGCGGGCAGAGGCGAGGGCGAGGGAGATGATGATGGTGGATGGTGACTGACGTGCTATTCACTCTCGCACAGCGACGCAGAGATGAAGGGAGGCGAAATGAGCTGAGCTGAGCTGGGCTGACAGTGAGTGCTGATCTCTGCTCTGCTGAGTTCAACGTGTGAAGCGTGGTGAGCGAGACACGCGAGCCTGCTGCAATGGCAGAGCTCAAGACCGCAGTGGTCGCTGCTGGGATTGATGCGATTGCTGCAGCCGCAATCGCAAGAACATGCACTGAGCGCGGGCTTGGCGGGCTTGGTGTGCCCCTTGTGTTGCTGCACTGCGAGCCTGAGAGCGGTACGCTTCGCAGTGAGGCCATTCTCTCGCGAAGGGCAACCTCACACGGAGAGCTTCTTCACGATGCGCAGAGAGTCTCGTACTCGCGCACGACATCAAGATGCGGAGACTCACGGCGCGTAGCGATACGTGTGCTCCCCAGTCGCGATCCTGGAGGAGATGGATGCATCCGCTCTGAGCTTCACTTGACCTCCCCTCTTGCATTCTGGACTTGGCTGTGCGCATGTATGTTCTTGTCGTTTCCGAGTCTTCTTCTTCTTTCGATCTTCTCGCAACAACAAGAAGCAGCAGCAGCAGCTTGCTGACCCTGACTGTGAGCAACATTTCGTTTGACAGACTTGGTACCTGGGACCCACACCAAGTGTCCCACAACGGCTACCGTCGTGCATAAGCGAAGCAAGGGAAGGCAAGGCAAGAGGAGAGAAGACAAAGGCATCTCAGGCGCTGCGCGCATAGCGCATAGCGCGACTCGCGCGATGCGCAGCCCCGGCGAGGCGCGGCGCAGCGCGCTGGAGCTGATCCAGCGCTACGGGCCGGCGGAGGATGGGGACGAGACGGCCGCCACGAGGACCACCTCGAGCACGGCGGGCGGCGTGAGCACGGCGACACCGGGGTTCGAGGTGCTGGATCTGCGGTCCGATGCCGTGCGCGCAGAGGTGGACTCGGACGAGTACAGGGACCTGCGCGACTTCGTGCAGAACCGCAGCGTACGACCCGTGGAGAAGGTGCTGCGCGAGCGGCACCAGCGCGAGTTGGCCGCGGAGCCCGACTCGGGCGGCAGCAAGAAGAAGCTGCTGGTCAAGGGCGTCCAGCAGCACAAGCTGCGGCTCAGCAGCGGGAGGAGCGGGGGCAGCAGCGCACGAAAGGCATCGGCTCGCCGCGAGCTGGCGGACTCGTCGCCGCGCGAGCCTCACTCGCCCCGCCAGAGCCCGCCCTCGATCCTGTCGCCGGGCCACTTCGCCGCCGTGGCATGGCGCGGTGTTCCAGCGGAGCTGCGCAAGGGCTACTTTGACGAGGTGGATGCACGCGTGGAGGAGGCATCGCGCGTCGCGAAATCGCCGGCGCGCGTGGAGGCCTCGGCGCTCCTGCTCGAAGACGCGCGCACGCCAAGGCAGCCGCAAGAGTCGCGCGACGACCAACTGGCAAGGGTGCACGCGTACTTGGGACGCGGGGGCCCGTGCGGCGGTGCGCAAGACGGCGGGCCGGAGAGTGAGGATACCAGCCGCGAAACAAGCAGAGCGAGCGCCGCCGCGCGGCAGCGCGCCTGGCTTGAGCAGCGTGCGCTACAGCACCAGCGGAGCCTGTCGCGGCACAAGACGACGCAGGCGCTGCCGGGCGTACGGCCGGCAGACGTGCTGCGGCACGCGCAGGGCAACCAGCACACGCCGGTCCGCGCGCTGTTGCGGGACTCGAGCTCGTGCAGCAAGCTGGTCGGGTACAGCGAGCTGTGCCGCCAGGCTCGACAGCTGGTGTTGGAAGAGCGCAAGCGGCAGCTCTCGGAGCTCGCGCGGCGGCGCGACGCCGTGCACGTGCTGCAACGCGTGGTGCGGCAGTTCCTACGGCGCCTGCAAGGTCACCGCGAGCTCGCGGAGAGCGCCGCACTCCTTCTGGAGGCGCAGCACTCGATGGCAACGCAGTTGCAGGCCATGTTTCGCGGGTACGCGGCGCGCGTCGGCGTTGCCGCGCTCGTGTTGAAGCGCGCGCAGGCTGCCTGCACCCTGCAGCGCATGGTGCGCCGCTCGCGCAGCTGGCGCAACCAGGCGCGGCAACGCAACATGCAGCTGCGCATGGCGCAAAAGTCCATTCAGGAGGAGGCGGACGACTCTTCCCTGGAGCGCGAGCACTACGAATGGGTGCACCGCGTGCTGGACCGTGCGCAAAAGGAGTCCAAGGCGGTCGCACGGGCGTCTATGCTCAGCTCCATGCCGGAGAATGTGCGCAAGTGGGTCGTGGACGCCGCCCCTATTGTCGGTGCCGACTCCATCAATAGCCGCAAGGACAGTGGGCGCGAGCTCGTGCTGCGCAACAGCACGGCGGCCGTCGCGACGTGTCGCAGCTCCGGACCGGCGGTCCCAGCACTGCGCCTGGGCGGTGCCGGCGCTGCGGTCACCTTGCAGCCTCGCTCCAGCGCAAGGGCCGTCGTGCTGCCCGCGCTGCGCAGCAGCAAGAGTAACAGAAGCACGTCGAGCGGCACAAGCCAAACGAGTCACGACACCGCCAAGGAAGATGTCCCTTCGCCGCCGGCGTTCTTGACGCAGGCCCCGCAGCCGGCGGCGCCGGCTGAGACTGCCGTGGACATGACCACACCGGACTTCGCGGCCATGAACTCGCACATGGAGACGGAGATCAGCCGCCGCGTCGTCAAGGTGCACGGCCGTATGCACCGGCTGCGCTCCACGATGGAGACCCTGAGTCACCACGGGCAGCAGATCCCCGCCTTGCGCTTCGCGGACAAACCCCCAAGCCGTGTGCCAAAGGATGAGATTGACGAGCATGTTGAGGATTAAAATGTGTTAGTTCAAAGAAGAAAGGAGAGAAGAAGCAAAAGATGGGTGGTACCAAGGGTTGTTACTTGCCAGGGTCGGCGTGGCCCGAATTCCTCGTCTGAATTTGGATGGTGACTGGTGGACGACGGTGCAAGCGAATGAAGTCCCGCCAGGTGCTCTTGAGCTGGGAGAACGAGCCGTGTCCTTCACGACGACGACGACGACGAGGAGGAGGAGGAGGAGGAAGCTCAAGTCGCGATCGGCATCGTTGCCAACCAGGACCATGTGGACGGCGTGTTGAGCAAGGTGTCATCGAAGGCGTGCGGGTAGATATGGTCGCGCGCGACGCACGAGGACCTCGAGCGTTGTCGAGGAGCGGGCCAGCGTCCGGGGCGCGGCGGCCAAGTACACGCCGCGGCGCACGCACGGCTGCTACTTGGCGGCCTTGAGCGCCGCTTCACGAATTCCTCATCTGAGTCTGGATGGATTGGTGAATCGTGCAAAGGAAGTCGTCGTAGGCCGGCATGCTCTTGAGCTGGAAGAGCGAGTCCTCCACGAGGAGGCCCTGGAAATCGCGGTCGGCATCGCTGCCGACCGGGACGACATGGACGGCGTTGAGCAAAGTGTCAACGGAGGCGCGCGGGTAGATGGTCTCGCGACGCACGAGGGCCTCGAGCGTGTCGAGAAGCGCGCCGGCGCCCGGGGCGGCGGCCAGGTGCAGGCCGCGGCGCGCATACGGCTGCTGCTTGGTGGCCTCGAGCGCCGTGTTGTAGCTGGAGTGGCCCGTGAGCCGCTGCACGACGGCCGGGTCGGTGCCGTGAAGCAAGTAGAGGATGGCGGCGTCGCCGTCACAGAGCACAACGACGCCCGGGTCGTCGTCGCGAAAGCTGGTGACGGAGGGCGCGAGGTTACGCTTCTGCGGCAGGCCGGCGGGCGTATCGGTGGGCGCAAAGTTGTATGTGGCCGGGTAGATGAGGTTGAGGAAGCCGCGGAGCGGGAGGCGCTGCAGGAGGTTGAAGCTCTCGAGGCGCACGTCGGCGCGCACGAGCGCGGACTGTGAAGCGCTGCGGTGGCTCTTGAAGCCCTCGAGGTTTTTGCGCAGCGCCGGGAGCTTCTCGCAGGAGATGGCGTAGAGCGGCAGCAGCTTGAGCGCCTCGGGCAGAATGAGCTGCTGGCCGGTGGGATTCTTGGCGCAGTTCTTGCGGTAGGAGCAGAGCATGCGCACGATGTCCTGGTCCATCTCGGCGTGCACCTTGGTGACGGGCGTGTTTCGCTGCATCTGGTCCACGGCCTTGCGCGCGAGGAAGTTGGCGATGGCGTCGACGTCGGCGTTGCGAAAAATGTCAGCAATCTCCGAGGTGACGGTGATGCCGACATTGTGCACGCGGACACGGCGCTGACCGT
This sequence comes from Thraustochytrium sp. TN22, assembly GCA_013306675.1. NCBI lineage: Eukaryota > Bigyra > Thraustochytrida > Thraustochytriidae > Thraustochytrium > Thraustochytrium sp. TN22. Next base: position 8,149 of record JABLUY010000418.1, on the reverse strand, counting down.
TGACAGCCGTGTACAACACGGCGCACTGCACGTAGACCTCGGACTCGAGATTGCTGGAGCCGTCGTGCTCTAGAACGACCAGGCAGGCGTTGTCCTCGTCGATGAAGGCCATGTCCAACTCGCCGCCGCGCGTGCGCTTGAGTCCGTTGCCGTAGTATTCAACGACGCGCATGCCAAGCGAGGCGCGCACCTTGAGCACGGCCTCGAGCGCGGCGTTGCGGCGAACGTTGTGCTGCAGCACCTGCTCGAAGGCGGCCTTGGACACGGAGTCGTCGCCGGCCAGCAGCGGGAAGCGCCGCACCTCGCCGCCCGTGAGGCTGGACGCGTAGCCCCAGGACGCCAGGTCCTTGTGGTCGTCGCCAAAAGCGTAAAGGTCCACGGAGACCTGTGTCTCGCAGCAGCGGCGCGCCGAGCGCACAAAGACCGAGTCCTCGCGGTGCGCATCGACGCTGTACATGCCGCTCTCGCGCGTCGTGCTGTAGCCCTGGGCATCCTCCTTACGCGTTTCCGTGGTGGCGACGCCAAAAGTGGGCGACTGCGTCAAGAAGAAGGCCACCTTGCCACCGCACAGCTCGAGACCGTGCAAAGCGGCCTGGAAGGCCGTGCCGGCGGCGGACGCGTTGGGAGGGCCCTGGCCCGGCTGCTGGCCCGGCACGGGCGGAATCGGATCGCCATATTCCTCTACCAGACTGTCCAGCAGCGCCTGCAGCTCCTCGGCGCGTTCGTCCACGTTCACCACAAGCCTGCTGGGAGGCAGCGGGCAAAAGCCCTCCTCGGCATCGCTCGCGATGAGCACCTTGTGCCCGCTCCCGCTCGGCGTGTGCATATCGTAAAAGTGCACGCCCTGCGCATACGTGAGAATGCCCAAGCGCGCGCGCCGGTCGCCCATGAGCCGCGCGGCGCCCGACACGTGCTCCGCCACAATGGTACGGATGGCACGCAGCACGGCGCCGCTCGTGCCACTCTGGCGCGCGTTCGTCGAGACGTCCACTGCCAGCAGCAGGATGGGCTCCTGCGGCGGCCGGCTTACGTACTCGCCATGCACCGCAAAGTCCACGCTACCCTTGGCCAGCTCCGGCTGCTGCGCCGACCCGTACATGCTGTTGTAGTTGCCCTGGTACTGTGGCGGCAGCGAGTTCTGGTGTTTGCACAGGTTGCACTGCCACCAGCCGGCCGAGTGGTTGATCTGGCAGAAGCAATTCACGTACCCGCGGCACCGCTGGCACCTCGTCGGGCCCTGTGGGCCCAGCTCGACCAGGGCCGGCTCCTCTTCGCCTTCGCCCGGCCGTGCGAACGGGTGCACCACGCACGCCAGCGGGATCTTGCTCTTGTTTAGCAGTGCGCCTGTAGCGGGGAACTGATGGAGCGTCATGCGCATGTACCGCGGGTTCGCGTTGCCGTCATCCACGGCGCGAAAGTCGTCTGTGCACCGCGGGATGCTCTTCATGCCTTGGCCCAGCGACTGGCGCGTGTAGAACTCTTGTCGTTCCATGTTGCGGCTCGGCCGCGGCATATGCGCTGGGTCGATGCGCCGCGCGGGCCCGCTCTGCTGCTGTTGCTGTTGCTGCTGCTGCTGTTGTTGGGGCTGCTGCTGCTGCTGTTGCTGATTCATGGGTGGCCGTGGGCCCGACATGTTCAACTGCATTGGCGGCGGGCCCTGTGGCTGTCGCTGCTGCTGCTGCTGCTGCTGCTGCTGCATCGGAGGGCCGCGCGGCGGTGCCATGTTGCCCATAGGGGGCTGGCCCTGCTGCATGTACTGACCCTGCTGCGGTGGCATCATGCCCCGTGGCGGTTGTTGTTGCTGTGGCGGAGCCTGCTGATACTGCTGCTGCTGGCCCGTCATGGGCCGCATCATCGGCGATGGCTGGCCCGGCCCATGCGGAGCTTGCTGCTGCGGAGGCCGCGGATACTGCTGCTGCTGCTGCTGCTGCTGAGGCGGAAAGCCCTGCGGAGCCGTCGTCGGCCGGCTCCCACCTAATGACATGTTGGACATCATCTGGTTCATGCCCTGCTGCGGTTGTTGCTGCGGTGGCGCTGGGCCGCGCGGAGCCATCTGTGGGCTCGGCTGGCCGTAGCCCCGAGGCGGCTGCTGCTGCTGCTGCTGCTGCTGCGGAGGGTAGCCGCCAGCCTGCTGCGGCCTCGGGTAGCTACCAGGCTGCTGTGGCTGCTGCATGGGCGACTGCTGCTGCATCTGCGGCTGGCCCGGGTAGCCGCCCTGCTGCTGTGGCGGCCGCGGATAGCCGCCAGGCGGCATCTGCTGCTGCGGATACCCGCGCGGCACTTGCTGCTGCTGCTGCTGCTGCTGCGGAGGCATCTGTCCATTCGGCTGCTGGCCGTACGGCATGCCAGGCCGCGGCGCGTACCCGTTGTTCATTGCTGCGAGGGTGTCCAAACCTTCGCACGCGATCGCCAGCACGTCCACGCTCGTCAGATCCCAGGCGTCCCGAGGGCCCTTGCCGCGTCCTCGCCAAGCGAGCTCAGAAACCAGAAGCGGAGTTCGAGTTGTCTCTCTCCCTCTCTCGCTCTCCCCCTCTGCCTCGCCTCCGCCTCCCGCTGTCCCGCGCCGGCGTCGGCGCTCTGCCTGCCGTCGCGCGCCGCAGGCCACGTCGCCCGCCTCGCTGCCCGGCTACCGGCCGCCACGCCACCTGGCCGGGCTGCGCTGCGCCGCGCCGCGCCGCGCCGCGCCGCGCGCCACCGGCCGCCGCGCGCCGCCGAGCCGCCGCGCCGCCGCCGCCGCTGCTGCCGCCGCCGCCGCCGCCGCCGCCGCCGCCGCCGCCGCCGCCGAGTCCGGGTCTGCGGAGCGCTGCCGCGCTGCGTGCGCTGCGATGAACTTGAACTTGATCGCGGCAGTTGATCTGCGCCGCCGCGCGTTGCGCACGCCGCGGCGCGGGCGCGGGACGCCGCCGCCGCGTCCCCGCCGTAACGGCCCTAATGCGCTGCGCAGCCGCCTCAGCTCAGGCTAGGCTACTAGTCGTATGCAGGCTCATTCAAGTTAGGCTGCGCCTGCGTTTGCATGGCGGGCTGCACGGGCTGGACGAGGCCGGCGTCGCGGGGCGCGGCCGGTCGACTCAGAGGGGCTGGAGTAAACTCGGGCGGCGCGCTGCTGCAGACGGGCCTGCGACCATGGCGGGCCCGGCGTCCAGGCGGCGGCCACGCGCAGCAGTGGGCCTCGCCGCGACGGCGACGGCGGCGGCGGCGGCGGCGATGGGCTCGACTTGCGTGGCGGGCTGGACGCTGGACGGCGCAGGCAGGAACTGCACGCTGGAACCCATGTTTGATACAGAGGGCGTCGAGCTGGAGTGCGTGTTCCCGTTCACCTTTCTGGGCGAGACGCTGGACACATGCGTGCCAGGCGACGCGAACTTGCTGCCGTACCGCTACGAGGAGGAGGGCGGCTCGGCGGACCTGGCCTGGTGCGCAGCGACTGAGGCCTACAGCAACACGAGCAGCCGCGTGTGGACGCTCTGGGGCTTTTGCGCGTGCACCGAGGCGACACTTGCGCCTCTTTTGTCAACGCAAGCGCCCTCGACGCAAGCGACGGGAGCGCCCAGCTCTGCGGCGACGTCTTCGTCTGCGCCTTCGTCGTTCACACAAGTGCCCTCATCTAGAGCACCGGTCACGGAGTCGCCGCCACCGTCGCTTGGCACTTCGATTCCATCGCAAGGGACTTTATCGCCTTCGCCCGGCACGTCATCGCCTTCGCCCGGCACGTCATCGCCTTCGCCCGGCACGTCATCGCCTTCGCCCGGCACGTCATCGCCTTCGCTTGGCATGGTGTTTGCGCCAACGGGCGCTCCAAATCAGGGCGAGGAGGAGCAGGATGGCACGAAGCAGACGCTCATGATGGCCATGCTTGGCGCAGGAGGTGGTCTGCTGCTGCTGGCGAGCTGCGCCCTCGCGTACACGCATCGTGCACGGCAGCGCGAGGCGTTGCGGCCTTCGCGGGCTGTGCATCCTGGCAAGGGATCCAGGGCTCGGACGGCTGCGCGGGAGAGGGACGCCTCGGGCTCGGGCTCGGACTCGGACTCGGACGAGACGCTGGGACGCGGGCGAAAGCGGGCGAAGCGGCATGGGCGAATCGCGCACGAGGGGCCTGTGCGCGTCCAGGGCCGCGAGGCGTACCTGGTGCTGCTACGAACAGGCGCGCTGCTGTGCTACAGCAGCGCCGTGCAGAGCAACGAGGGCCGACTCTCGTACTGCGGCGAGCAGTGGCGCGTGGCTGCAGGGAGCATCCGGTCGTGCCGGCAAGGGAGCGAGCCCAGGACGCTGCGCGTGGGCATACACGGCAGAGGAAGCGTGCGCATCGTGGCGCCGTCCAAGCAGGCCTGCGCGTCGTGGGCCGCGTCCCTGGAGCGCGCGTCGCAAAAGCAGGGCAAGAAGAGGTCCGGGGAGGAGGCCTGGCTCCCGCTGCAGTGATCATGAGCGATGGATGAGACGAGACAGCTGACAAGAAAAAATGACAAGGCAGCGAAGCGATGCAATAGGCGCGAGAAAGCAGTAGTATTTAACGGTACGACTTCTGGAAGCGCGCGCGGGCAGAGCGGCCACCAAACTTCTTCGCCTCACAGCGACGGGGATCGGCGACGAGCAGGCTACGGTCGTGCGCGAGGAGGAGCTGCTTGATCTCGTTCTTGGAGGCCTCGTCGATGTACTTCTGGTAGAAGGCAACGAGCGACTTGGCGATGGCCTGGCGGATGGCGTAGACCTGCGAGGTGAAACCACCACCCTTGACGCGGATGCGGATGTCCACCTTGGAGAAGCGGGACTGGCCGAGCAGGTAGACGGGCTCCATGCACTTGGTGCGGAGGAGCTCCGGCTCGAGCAGGCTCAGGGGCTTGCCGTTCACCTTGATCAGGCCCTTGCCGCGCTTGCAGAACGCCACGGCGATCGAGGTCTTCTTCTTGCCGAAGACCTGCACCGAGTCCTTCGGCGAGGGCTCCATGGTTGCGGCTGCTGTCCGACGACTAGAAAACTGTGCATTCACGCCGTCCCTCTCCCGTCAGTCCTCGTTCCTCTCCTTGCTCCTCTCTCCTCTCTCCTCTCTCCTCCTCCTCCTCCTCCTCCTCCTCCTCCTCCACCACCCCCACCAACCACCTTGTGCGCCTTGGGCATCATGCCCCAGCGAGCCGCGGCGCCTCGCCGCCTCCTCGCGCCGGCGGCCCTCGCCGCCAGCCCGCAGCGCAGCGCCGCGCGGCGCCGCGGGGCGGGCACGGCGAGCCTCGCCGCGCCGCCGCCGCCCGCGCCGCCGCCCGCCGCCCGCGCCGCCGCCGCCGCGCCCCGCGCCCCGCGCGCGCGCAACCTACCTCGCTCTTCGCTTATGCCGCCGCGCCGCCACCGCTCGCCCGCCTCCCCGCGTTCCCCTCCCTCGGTGGCCCCTGGCTGCGCAACGCATTTTCGCTAGGGTAGGGTTGCGTGCGCGCGCACGGGACCGGGCGGGGCGGCGGTGGCGGCGGGGGCGGCGCGGCCGGGTCCGGTGCGGCTGGCCGCGTCGCGTGCGGCCGCACCGGACCGCGGCGCGGGAAGCGGGGGCGCTGCGGAGGCGCGACGGGTCCGGTAGGGGCGGCGCGGGCGCAGGCGCGCGGCGGCGGCGGCGGGTGGGTGGCGAGGAGGGAGAGAGGGCAAAGGGCAGAGCGCGGCGCGGCAGACTCGAGAGGAGCGACTTCTCGCGCGTCGGCAGGATGGTGAAGCACAACAATGTGGTGCCCAACCAGCACTTCAAGAAGCACGTACGTCTTCCCCGCTGCGGCGCCCGTCCCGCTCGCCCGCGTCGCTGGCGAGCGGGATGCGGCAGGCCAGGATGAGGAGGAACTTGATGATGGTGGTGGTGGTGGTGCTGCTGCTGCTGCTGCTGCTGCTGCTGCTGCTGTTCTTTGGAGCGGAGCGGCGGCGGTGGCGGGCAAGTGGCCGACGGACAAGCTGCTGCAGCAGCACTGGCAGCAGCATGAGCAGCCAGAGCGTGACATGGGCAGGAGACTGACAGACTTGGGGAATGTGATGTGACACAGGGTGCTGGCGGCGGCTGGCAGTCGCGCGTGCGCGTGAACTTCAAGCAGCCGGCGCAGCAGCTGCGCCGGCGGCTGGCCCGCAAGGCCAAGGCGCAGAAGCTGGCCCCGCGGCCGGTGAACCTGCTCCGCCCGGCCGTGCACTGCCCGACCCAGCGCTACAACATGAAGGTGCGCGCTGGCCGCGGCTTCACGCTGGACGAGCTCAAGGAGGCTGGCATCAACGCCAAGCAGGCCCGCTCGATCGGCATTGCCGTTGACACGCGCCGCCGCAACAAGAGCGTCGAGTCCCTGCAGCTCAACGCTCAGCGCCTCAAGGAGTACAAGGCCCGCCTTATTGTCTTCCCGCGCAAGGCCGGCAAGGTCAAGAAGGGCGACTCGAGCGTCGAGGAGACGCAGGGCGCTACCCAGTACCTGGGCGAGGTTCTGCCCATCACCCAGCCGGCCAAGGAGCAGGAGTACATGGAGGTCACCGACGAGCTCAAGAGCAAGAGCGCCGTCTACCAGCTCAAGCTCGCCAGCGCCATCCAGTACAAGGAGGGCCGCAAGATGTGCAAGAAGGACGACGAGGAGGACAACAACAACAACAACGACGACGAGTAAGCCTTTCCCTGTTGGCCACCAGCCTATATTCGCAACCTTCTGGGATGACCTGATGATGATGATGGTGGGTGGGTGGGTGGGTGGGTGGGAGGAGAGAGCGCAGCACTGCGTCACACATCTTGTAGGGTCGAGCTAGCGCTTCAGTCCACAAGAGCTCGGAAGTCTGCCTGATGTGCCTCTCTGGAGCAGCAGAGAGAGAAGAGGCGTGACTTGGAGGGCAAGGAGAAGAAGGAATGCGACTTGTGGAGCGATGAGCAGGAGACGTGGAGACAAACCCGATCCGAAGGCGGGAGGCCAGCATCTTGACGGACACCGAAGATGGCACGGAGCGGCGAGCATACCAAAGCCCTCATTCTTCTTCGAAAGCACGGAGCCAGCACATTTTCATTTACACATGAGTCAAGCGAGTCAGGAGTCCTTGTGGGTCTCAACCTGGCAGAGAGCGGCGAGTGTACGAAGCACAACCGCGAGCGCTTCGGCGTTGAGGAACTTGACGCGGCCCTCTGCAGAGATCATGACGAGCGGTGTCGCAACCCTGGAGAGGCTGGCACCGCTCAAACGCACGCTGAGCTGCTGCGCAATGAAGCGGTTGATGGCAGCAAGCAATAGGTTGTCCTGTGCGAGATGTGTCGCGGGCGCCGCGGTGGTGATGGGATCTAGAACATCAAGCGCGCGCGCGGGGTCGCGCACCGCCTGCAGCATGCGCGACTTGACGAACGGGTCGTCGCCGGGCGCCGTTGAGCTGGCGCTGTTGGCGCTGGAGGACGATGATGCGGCGCTAGAAGAGAGATGCGCGGAAAGACGACGCAGCGCGTCGGCGGGTACGGCGACGTTGAGCTCGGAGAGACCGTGCTCCGCGACGGCGTCGGGAAGGCGAAAGGAGAGCTCGAGGGCCTGGGCGGCGCGCGAGCGCTGGATAGCACGCGCACGCACCTCGCGGCGGCGCGCGGCGCGCTCCTCAGCGGCCTCGAGGCGGTCCATCTCGTCTGCGCCGCTGGCACCGGCGCCCCGGCGTGCAGCCGCAGTCGCGCGGCCGGCGCCACCTGGCCGACCGGCGCCACCCTCGTTATCATCATCGTCCTCGTCGCTGCTGTCGGGGTGGTTTGCGGTGAGGTCGTCAGCCTCGCGGAGTTCGTCGTCCGTATCAACGTCGGCGTCCTGGCCGGCGAGCTGCACCTGGTCGAAGCGGCCGGAGAGCGCCTCGTGCGTGAAGTTGCTGGCCATGTCGGCCAGGTGGCGCGGCGCAACGGGCACGGGCCGCTGCGCAATGGCGCAGTCGAAGCTTGTCTCGAGCCACCGGCATACCTTGTCCACGACGGCGCCCTTGCCCTTGACGAGCGCGAAGTGGAAGGCGCGGAATTTCTTCTTCAGCTCGGCGGCCGCCGCATCCGAGCGCCTGGCGCGCTTACTAGGGCGCGGCGCTCGAGGGCGCCGGCGCGCGCCGCGCGCGGCGCCCTCGCCCCCCTCGGCATCACTATCGTCCTCCCCGCCTTCTTCTTCTTCTTCTTCTTCTTCTTCTTCTTCTTCTTCTTCTTCTTCTTCTT
>JABLUY010000417.1:0-15927 GCA_013306675.1 Thraustochytrium sp. TN22 | reverse complement strand
AGGTGGCACCCGCCGTGATGGCCACCTTGCCGCCAGCCGCGGTGTCACCACCGCCCACGAGGAGTGAGATGTCGCCGCCCTTGCCAGTTGCAGCCGCGCCGGTGGACACGATGATCTCACCAGAGTAGCCAGCCGTGGTCGACCCAGTCTCCACGGTGATGGAGCCCGTCGTGCCGGTACTTCCGCCGACTGCCGTCTTGATGTCGATGTGACCACTGCTCGTGGTCGAGCCTTGGCCGGAAACAACCGACACAGAGCCGCCGGTGAGCGCAGTGGTGTCGCCCGACTTGAAAGACATGAGGCCACCGGCGCCGCTATTGCCCGAGCCCACGGTGAGCGTGATCTTGCCACCCTTGCCACTCGTGGCGTCACCGGTCTTGAGCGCGAACTCACCGGTGTCGCCGTTGCCGGCATTACCGGTGTCGATCGTCACAGCACCTGAAACGCCGGCCGAGCCTCCCGCAGCTGTGGCGATCGCCACCTTGCCACTCGAAGTCGCAGTACCAGAGCCCGTGGTGAGCGTGATCGCACCGCCGGTCGCGCCAGTACCTCCGCCAGCAAGCAACGCAATGGCACCGCCTTGGCCCGCCGTAGCGCTGCTGCCAGCGCCCGCAGTGAGCTCGATGGCACCGCCAGCAACCGAGTTCGCCGAGGTGGCACCCGCCGTGATGGCCACCTTGCCTCCAGCCGCGGTGTCGCCCCCACCCACGAGAAGGCTGATATCGCCGCCCTTGCCAGTCGCAGCCGCTCCGGTGGAGACGATGATCTCGCCCGAATAGCCCGACGTGGTCGACCCAGTCTCCACCGTGATGGAGCCCGTCGTGCCCGTACTTCCGCCGACCGCCGTCTTGATGTCGATGTGACCACTGCTCGTGGTCGAGCCCTGGCCGGAGAGAACCGACACAGAACCGCCGGTGAGCGCCGTGGTGTCGCCCGACTTGAACGACATGAGCCCGCCGACGCCACTCGTGCCAGCGCCCACGGTCATGGTGATTTGGCCGCCCTTGCCGCCGGTCGCGGTGGCGGCACCAGTCGACACAGCAAACTCGCCCGTATCGCCGGCCGCCGCCGTGCCAGTGTTGATGACAACCGCGCCCGAGATGCCGGCGGTGCCGCCAGCGGCCGTGGAGATCTCCACGTTGCCGCTCGACGTGGCCGTCCCGGAGCCCGTGGTGAGCGTGATGGCGCCACCAGTCGCGCCGGCGCCCGCACCCGCGAGGAGAGCAATCTCGCCACCCTGACCCGCAGTGGTGCTGCTGCCAGCGCCGGCGGTCAGCTCGATGGCGCCGCCGGCGACCGAGTTCGCCGAGGTGGCACCCGCCGTGATGGCCACCTTGCCGCCAGCCGCGGTGTCACCACCGCCAACGAGCAGGCTGATATCGCCGCCCTTGCCAGTCGCAGCCGCGCCGGTGGACACGATGATCTCACCCGAATAGCCCGCCGTGGTCGAGCCAGTCTCCACCGTGATCGAGCCCGTCGTGCCCGTACTTCCGCCGACCGCCGTCTTGATGTCGATGTGACCACTGCTCGTGGTCGTGCCCTGGCCCGAGAGGACCGAAACCGAGCCACCAGTGAGCGCCGTCGTGTCGCCCGACTTGAAAGACATGAGACCACCCGCACCGCTATCGCCCGAGCCCACGGTGAGCGTGATCTTGCCACCCGTGCCACTCGTGGCGTCACCGGTCTTGAGTGCGAACTCACCGGTGTTGCCGTTGCCGGCATCGCCAGTGTCGATCGTCACGGCACCCGAGATGCCGGCCGAGCCTCCAGCAGCCGTGGCGATGGCCACTTTGCCGCTCGAGGTCGCCGTGCCGGAGCCTGTTGTCAGCGTGATGGCGCCGCCAGTCGCGCCAGTGCCCGAGCCGGCAAGAAGGGCGATTGCGCCGCCCTGGCCCGCCGTGGCGCTGCTGCCAGCGCCGGCCGTAAGCTCAATCGCGCCGCCAGCGACCGAGTTCGCCGAGGTGGCACCCGCCGTGATGGCCACCTTGCCGCCAGCCACGGTGTCACCTGCTCCAACGAGGAGGCTGATGTCGCCGCCCTTGCCAGTCGCAGCCGCGCCGGTGGACACGATGATCTCGCCCGAGTAGCCCGCCGTGGTCGACCCGGTCTCAACCGTGATGGAGCCCGTCGTGCCCGTACTTCCGCCGACTGCCGTCTTGATGTCGATGTGACCGCTGCTGGTGGTCGTGCCCTGGCCCGAGAGGACCGAAACGGAGCCACCAGTGAGCGCGGTGGTGTCCCCCGACTTGAACGACATCACGCCACCTGCACCACTGTTGCCGGAACCCACGGTCAGCGTGATCTTACCGCCCGTACCGCTCGTGGCATCACCGGTCTTGAGTGCAAACTCGCCAGTGTTGCCATTGCCCGCGTCACCGGTGTCAATCGTCACCGCACCCGAAATACCGGCCGAACCGCCAGCTGCAGTGGCGATCGCCACCTTGCCGCTCGACGTGGCCGAGCCAGCGCCCGTGGTGAGCGTGATCGCTCCACCGGTCGCGCCAGTACCGCCGCCAGCGAGCAGCGCAATGGCGCCGCCTTGGCCTGCTGTGGCACTAGACCCGGCGCCGGCAGTCAGCTCGATGGCGCCACCAGCGACCGAGTTCGCCGAAGTGGCACCCGCCGTGATGGCCACCTTGCCGCCAGCGGCGGTGTCGCCGCCGCCGACAAGCAGCGAGATGTCGCCGCCCTTGCCAGTTGCAGCAGCGCCGGTGGACACGATGATCTCGCCCGAGTAGCCCGCCGTGGTCGAGCCAGTCTCCACCGTGATCGAGCCCGTCGTGCCCGTACTTCCGCCGACCGCCGTCTTGATGTCGATGTGACCACTGCTCGTGGTCGACCCCCGACCGGACAGCACGGAAACCGAGCCGCCGGTGAGCGCCGTGGTGTCGCCCGACTTGAAGGACATCAGACCGCCCGCGCCGCTCGTGCCAGCACCGACCGTCATGGTGATCTGACCGCCCGTCCCGCTCGTCGCCGCGCCAGTGGTCACCTTAAATTCGCCCGTGTCGCCATTCCCGGCGCTGCCCGTGCTCAAAGAGATCGAGCCACTCGTGCCGGCCGTGCCGCCAATTGCAGTGGCAACGCTGATATGACCGCTGCTCGTGGTTGTGCCCTGGCCCGAGAGGACCGAAACCGAGCCACCAGTGAGCGCTGAGGTCTCGCCCGACGTAAACGACATCAGGCCACCGGCGCCACTGTCGCCGGAGCCCACGGTGAGCGTGATCTTGCCGCCCGTGCCACTCGTGGCATCGCCGGTCTTGAGCGCGAACTCACCCGTGTTGCCGTTGCCCGCGTCACCGGTGTTGATCGTGACAGCACCCGAGACGCCGGCCGAGCCTCCCGCAGCCGTGGCGATGGCGACCTTGCCACTCGAGGTCGCAGTACCAGAGCCCGTGGTGAGCGTGATCGCACCGCCAGTCGCGCCATTACCTCCGCCAGCAAGCAACGCAATGGCACCACCCTGGCCCGCCGTGGCGCTGCTGCCAGCGCCGGCGGTCAGCTCGATGGCACCACCAGCGACCGAGTTCGCCGAGGTGGCACCTGCCGTGATGGCCACCTTGCCGCCAGCCGCGGTGTCACCACCGCCAACGAGGAGCGTGATGTCGCCGCCCTTGCCAGTCGCAGCCGCGCCGGTGGACACGATGATCTCGCCCGAATAGCCCTGAGCGGTCGATCCGGTCTCCACAGTGATGGAGCCCGTCGTGCCCGTACTTCCGCCCACCGCCGTCTTGATGTCGATATGACCGCTGCTCGTGCTCGAGCCTTGGCCGGAAACAACAGAGACGGAGCCACCAGTGAGCGCTGTGGTGTCGCCCGACTTGAAAGACATGAGGCCACCCGCACCGCTCGTGCCAGCGCCGACGGTCATGGTGATCTGACCGCCCTTGCCGCCGGTCGCGGTGGCGGCACCAGTCGAGACAGCGAACTCGCCCGTGTCGCCCGCCGCCGCCGTGCCAGTGTTAACGAGCACGGCGCCCGAGATGCCGGCGGTGCCGCCAGCGGCCGTGGAAATCTCCACATTGCCGCTCGACGTGGCCGTGCCGGAGCCCGTGGTGAGCGTGATGGCACCACCAGTCGCACCGGCGCCCGCACCCGCGAGGAGAGCAATCTCGCCACCCTGGCCCGCAGTGGTGCTGCTGCCAGCGCCGGCGGTCAGCTCGATGGCGCCGCCGGCGACCGAGTTCGCCGAGGTGGCACCCGCCGTGATGGCTACCTTGCCACCAGCCGCGGTGTCACCAGCGCCAACGAGGAGGCTGATGTCGCCACCCTTGCCAGTCGCAGCCGCGCCGGTGGACACGATGATCTCGCCCGAGTAGCCCGCCGTGGTCGATCCAGTCTCCACCGTGATGGAGCCCGTCGTGCCCGTACTTCCGCCGACCGCCGTCTTGATGTCGATGTGACCGCTGCTCGTGGTCGTGCCCTGGCCCGAGAGAACCGAGACAGAACCACCTGTGAGCGCCGTGGTGTCGCCCGACTTGAACGACATGAGACCACCGGCGCCGCTGTCGCCAGAGCCCACGGTGAGCGTGATTTTGCCGCCCGTGCCGCTCGTCGCATCGCCGGTCTTGAGCGCGAACTCGCCGGTGTTGCCGTTGCCGGCATCGCCAGTGTCGATCGTCACGGCGCCCGAGATGCCGGCCGAGCCTCCGGCAGCAGTGGCGATGGCCACCTTGCCGCTCGAGGTCGCCGTGCCGGAGCCTGTCGTCAGCGTGATGGCGCCGCCAGTCGCGCCAGTGCCCGCACCGGCAAGAAGGGCGATTGCGCCACCCTGGCCCGCCGTGACGCTGCTGCCAGCGCCGGCGGTCAGCTCGATGGCGCCGCCGGCGACCGAGTTCGCCGAGGTGGCACCCGCCGTGATGGCCACCTTGCCGCCAGCCACGGTGTCACCTGCTCCAACGAGGAGGCTGATGTCGCCGCCCTTGCCAGTCGCAGCCGCGCCGGTGGACACGATGATCTCGCCCGAGTAGCCCGCCGTGGTCGATCCGGTCTCAACCGTGATGGAGCCCGTCGTGCCCGTACTTCCGCCGACCGCCGTCTTGATGTCGATGTGACCGCTGCTGGTGGTCGTGCCCTGGCCCGAGAGGACCGAAACGGAGCCACCAGTGAGCGCCGTGGTGTCGCCCGACTTGAACGACATGAACCCACCTGCGCCGCTGTCGCCAGAGCCCACGGTGAGCGTGATCTTGCCGCCGGTGCCGCTCGTGGCATCACCAGTTTTGAGAGCAAACTCGCCGGTGTTGCCGTTGCCTGCGTCGCCCGTGTTGATCGTGACAGCACCAGAGACGCCGGCCGAGCCTCCAGCTGCCGTGGCGATGGCCACCTTGCCACTGGAGGTTGCAGTCCCCGAGCCCGTGGTCAGGGTAATAGCACCGCCGGTGGCGCCTGTACCGCCGCCAGCGAGAACAGCAATGGCACCGCCCTGGCCCGCTGTGGCGCTAGACCCGGCGCCGGCAGTCAGCTCAATGGCACCGCCAGCAACCGAGTTCGCCGAGGTGGCACCCGCCGTGATGGCCACCTTGCCGCCAGCCGCGGTGTCACCACCGCCAACGAGCAGGCTGATATCGCCGCCCTTGCCAGTCGCAGCCGCGCCGGTGGACACGATGATCTCGCCCGAGTAGCCCGCCGTGGTCGAGCCAGTCTCCACCGTGATCGAGCCCGTCGTGCCCGTACTTCCGCCGACCGCCGTCTTGATGTCGATGTGACCACTGCTCGTGGTCGAGCCTTGGCCGGAAACAACCGACACAGAGCCGCCGGTGAGCGCAGTGGTGTCGCCCGACTTGAAAGACATGAGGCCACCGGCGCCGCTATTGCCCGAGCCCACGGTGAGCGTGATCTTGCCACCCTTGCCACTCGTGGCGTCACCGGTCTTGAGCGCGAACTCACCGGTGTCGCCGTTGCCGGCATTACCGGTGTCGATCGTCACAGCACCTGAAACGCCGGCCGAGCCTCCCGCAGCTGTGGCGATCGCCACCTTGCCACTCGAAGTCGCAGTACCAGAGCCCGTGGTGAGCGTGATCGCACCGCCGGTCGCGCCAGTACCTCCGCCAGCAAGCAACGCAATGGCACCGCCTTGGCCCGCCGTAGCGCTGCTGCCAGCGCCCGCAGTGAGCTCGATGGCGCCACCAGCGACCGAGTTCGCCGAGGTGGCACCCGCCGTGATGGCCACCTTGCCGCCAGCCACGGTGTCACCACCGCCCACGAGGAGTGAGATGTCGCCGCCCTTGCCAGTTGCAGCCGCGCCGGTGGACACGATGATCTCACCAGAGTAGCCAGCCGTGGTCGACCCAGTCTCCACGGTGATGGAGCCCGTCGTGCCGGTACTTCCGCCGACTGCCGTCTTGATGTCGATGTGACCACTGCTCGTGGTGGAGCCTTCGCCCGAGAGGACCGAGACGGAGCCACCAGTGAGAGCGGTGGTATCACCCGACTTGAATGACATCACGCCACCTGCACCACTGTTGCCGGAACCCACGGACAGCGTGATCTTACCGCCCGTACCGCTCGTGGCATCACCGGTCTTGAGTGCAAACTCGCCAGTGTTGCCATTGCCCGCGTCACCGGTGTCAATCGTCACCGCACCCGAAATACCGGCCGAACCGCCAGCCGCAGTGGCGATCGCCACCTTGCCGCTCGACGTGGCCGAGCCAGCGCCCGTGGTGAGCGTGATCGCTCCACCGGTCGCGCCAGTACCGCCGCCAGCGAGCAGCGCAATGGCGCCGCCTTGGCCTGCTGTGGCACTAGACCCGGCGCCGGCAGTCAGCTCGATGGCGCCACCAGCGACCGAGTTCGCCGAAGTGGCACCCGCCGTGATGGCCACCTTGCCGCCAGCCGCGGTGTCGCCGCCGCCGACGAGCAGCGAGATGTCGCCGCCCTTGCCAGTCGTCGCAGCGCCCGTGGACACGATGATCTCACCCGAGTAGCCCTGCGCAGTCGACCCAGTCTCCACCGTGATGGAGCCCGTCGTGCCCGCAGTTCCACCAGTCGCGGTCTTGATGTCAACGTGTCCACTGCTCGTGGTCGACCCCCGACCGGACAGCACGGAAACCGAGCCGCCGGTGAGCGCCGTGGTGTCGCCCGACTTGAAGGACATCAGACCGCCCGCGCCGCTCGTGCCAGCACCGACCGTCATGGTGATCTGACCGCCCGTCCCGCTCGTCGCCGCGCCAGTGGTCACCTTAAATTCGCCCGTGTCGCCATTCCCGGCGCTGCCCGTGCTCAAAGAGATCGAGCCACTCGTGCCGGCCGTGCCGCCAATTGCAGTGGCAACGCTGATATGACCGCTGCTGGTGGTGGTGCCCTCACCCGAGAGGACCGAAACCGAGCCACCAGTGAGCGCTGAGGTCTCACCCGACGTAAACGACATCAGGCCACCGGCGCCGCTGTCGCCGGAGCCCACGGTGAGCGTGATCTTGCCGCCCGTGCCACTCGTGGCATCGCCGGTCTTGAGCGCGAACTCGCCCGTGTTGCCGTTGCCCGCGTCACCGGTGTTGATCGTGACAGCACCTGAGACGCCTGCCGAGCCTCCCGCAGCCGTGGCGATGGCGACCTTGCCACTCGAGGTCGCAGTACCAGAGCCCGTGGTGAGCGTGATCGCACCGCCAGTCGCGCCAGTACCTCCGCCAGCAAGCAACGCAATGGCACCGCCCTGGCCCGCCGTGGCGCTGCTGCCAGCGCCCGCGGTGAGCTCGATGGCGCCGCCAGCAACGGAGTTCGCCGAGGTGGCCCCCGCCGTGATGGCCACCTTGCCGCCAGCCGCGGTGTCACCCCCGCCAACGAGGAGGCTGATGTCGCCGCCCTTGCCAGTGGTAGCAGCGCCGGTGGACACGATGATCTCGCCCGAATAGCCCTGAGCGGTCGACCCAGTCTCCACCGTGATGGAGCCCGTCGTGCCTGCAGTTCCGCCAGTGGCGGTTCTGATGGTCACGTGGCCGCTGCTCGTGGACGTGCCCTGGCCAGAGAGCACGGAGACAGAGCCACCGGTGAGTGCCGAAGTCTCGCCCGACGTAAAGGACATGAGACCACCCGCACCGCTGTCGCCCGACCCGACTGTGAGCGTGATCTTGCCGCCGGTGCCGCTCGTGGCATCACCAGTTTTAAGAGCGAACTCGCCAGTGTTGCCGTTGCCTGCGTCGCCCGTGTTGATCGTGACAGCACCCGAGACGCCGACCGAGCCTCCAGCTGCCGTGGCAATGGCCACCTTGCCGCTGGAGGTCGCCGTGCCGGAGCCTGTCGTCAGCGTGATGGCGCCGCCAGTCGCGCCAGTGCCCGCGCCGGCAAGAAGGGCGACTGCGCCGCCTTGGCCCGCCGTGGCGCTGCTGCCAGCGCCGGCCGTGAGCTCAATGGCGCCGCCAGCGACCGAGTTCGCCGAGGTGGCACCCGCCGTGATGGCCACCTTGCCGCCAGCCGCGGTGTCACCCCCGCCAACGAGGAGGCTGATGTCGCCGCCCTTGCCAGTCGCAGCCGCGCCGGTGGACACGATGATCTCACCCGAATAGCCCTGAGCGGTGGACCCAGTCTCCACCGTGATGGAGCCCGTCGTGCCTGCAGTTCCGCCAGTGGCGGTCTTGATGGTCACGTGGCCACTGCTGGTGGTCGTGCCCTGGCCCGAGAGGACCGAAACCGAGCCACCAGTGAGCGCCGTGGTGTCGCCCGACTTGAACGACATGAGACCACCGGCGCCGCTGTCGCCAGAGCCCACGGTGAGCGTGATCTTCCCGCCCGTGCCGGTTGTGGCGTCACCGGTCTTGAGCGCGAACTCACCAGTGTCACCGTTGCCGGCATTACCGGTGTTGATCGTCACGGCGCCCGAGATGCCGGCCGAGCCTCCAGCAGCAGTGGCAATAGCCACCTTGCCGCTCGAGGTCGCCGTGCCGGAGCCCGTGGTCAGCGTGATGGCGCCACCGGTCGCACCAGTGCCAGAGCCTGCAAGAAGAGCGATTGCTCCGCCCTGACCAGCCGTGGCGCTGCTGCCAGCGCCAGCTGTAAGCTCGATGGCGCCTCCAGCAACCGAATTCGCCGAGGTGGCACCCGCCGTGATGGCCACCTTGCCGCCAGTCGCGGTGTCGCCACCGCCAACGAGGAGGCTGACGTCGCCGCCCTTGCCGTTGGTAGCAGCACCGGTGGACACAATGATCTCGCCCGAGTAGCCCACCGTGGTCGACCCAGTCTCCACGGTGATGGAGCCTGTCGTGCCCGTACTTCCGCCAACCGCCGTCTGGATAGCGATGTGACCACTGCTCGTGGTCGTGCCCTGGCCCGAGAGGACCGAAACCGAGCCACCAGTGAGAGCCGTGGTGTCGCCCGACTTGAACGACATGAGACCACCCGCACCGCTATCGCCGGAGCCCACGGTAAGCGTGATCTTGCCGCCCGTGCCGCTTGTCGCGTCACCGGTCTTCAGCGCGAACTCGCCGGTGTCGCCGTTGCCGGCATCGCCGGTGTCGATGAGTACAGCACCCGAGATACCGGTGCCACCGCCAGCCGCTGTCGAGATCTCCACGTTACCGCTCGAGCTCGACGTGCCGAGGCCGGAGGAAAGCTTGATCGCGCCACCGGTATCAGCTTGGCCGCGGCCGGCCGTGATCTCGACGGCGCCGCCCTTGCCGCCCGTCGAGCTCGTGCCGGCGCCAGCCGTGATGGTCACCGCGCCACCGGCCACGCTGTTGGCGCTGCTCAGGCCAGCCAGGATTTCTACCATGCCGCCGGCGGCCGTGTCGCCATCGCCAACGAGAAGCGAGATATCGCCGCCCTTGCCGCTCGTCGCATCGCCCGTCGACACAATCACCTCGCCCGAGTCGCCGATCGTCGTCGACCCGGTCTCCAGGTTAATGTAGCCAGACAGGCCGCCCGGCGAAGCGCCGCCCGTAGCCGTCTTGATGTCGACGCTGCCACTCGAGGACGTCGCGCCACGCCCGGTCAGAACCGACACGGACCCGCCAGTCAGGGCGGTGGTGTCACCCGCCGTGAACGACATCAGGCCGCCGGCGCCGCTGTCACCCGAGCCGACCGTCATGGTGATCTTGCCGCCAGTGCCGCTCGTCGCATCGCCAGTCTTGAGCGCGAACTCGCCCGTGTTGCCGTTGCCCGCGTCGCCAGTGTCGATGAGCACAGCACCCGAGATGCCGGTGCTACCGCCAGCGGCGGTCGCGATCTCCACGTTGCCACTGCTGGTCGCCGTGCCAAGTCCAGAACTAAGCGTGATGGCGCCACCCGTGCGCGACGCGCCAACGCCAGCCGTAACAGTGACCGCGCCGCCCTGCGAGAGCGTCGCACCGGAGCCGGCGCCCGCCGTGATAGTCACCGCGCCACCGGCCACGCTGTTGGCGGTCGTAAGACCGGCGAGAATCTCCACCTTGCCGCCCGTGGCCGTGTCGCCATCGCCAACGAGCAGCGAGATATCGCCGCCCTTGCCGCTCGTCGCGTCGCCCGTCGACACAATCACCTCGCCCGAGTCGCCGATCGTCGTCGACCCGGTCTCCAGGTTGATGTAGCCAGACAGGCCGCCCGGCGAAGCGCCACCCGTGGCCGTCTTGATGTCGACGCTGCCACTCGAGGACGTCGCGCCACGCCCGGTCAGAACCGACACGGACCCGCCAGTCAGAGCGGTGGTGTCACCCGCCGTGAACGACATCACGCCGCCGGCGCCGCTGTCGCCCGAGCCGACCGTCATGGTGATCTTGCCGCCAGTGCCGCTCGTCGCATCGCCAGTCTTGAGCGCGAACTCGCCCGTGTTGCCATTGCCCGCGTCGCCAGTGTCGATGAGCACAGCACCCGAGATGCCGGTCGAGCCGCCAGCTGCCGTCGCGATCTCCACGTTGCCACTGCTGGTCGCCGTGCCAAGTCCAGAACTAAGCGTGATGGCGCCACCCGTGCGCGACGCGCCAACGCCAGCCGTAACAGTGACCGCGCCGCCCTGCGAGAGCGTCGCACCGGAGCCGGCGCCCGCCGTGATGGTCACCGCGCCACCGGCCACGCTGTTGGCGGTCGTAAGACCGGCGAGAATCTCCACCTTGCCTCCCGCGGCCGTGTCGCCATCGCCAACGAGCAGCGAGATATCGCCGCCCTTGCCGCTCGTCGCGTCGCCCGTCGACACAATCACCTCGCCCGAGTCGCCGATCGTCGTCGACCCGGTCTCCAGGTTGATGTAGCCAGACAGGCCGCCCGGCGAAGCGCCACCCGTGGCCGTCTTGATGTCGACGCTGCCACTCGAGGACGTCGCGCCACGCCCGGTCAGAACCGACACGGACCCACCAGTCAGGGCGGTGGTGTCACCCGCCGTGAATGACATCAGGCCGCCGGCGCCGCTGTCGCCCGAGCCGACAGTCATAGTGATCTTGCCGCCCGTGCCGCTCGTCGCGTCGCCGGTCTTGAGCGCGAACTCGCCCGTGTTGCCGTTGCCCGCGTCGCCAGTGTCGATGAGCACAGCACCCGAGATGCCGGTCGAGCCACCAGCTGCCGTCGCGATCTCCACGTTACCGCTGCTGGTCGCCGTGCCAAGTCCGGAACTCAGCGTGATGGCGCCGCCCGTGCGCGACGCGCCAACGCCCGCCGTAACAGTGACCGCGCCGCCCTGCGAGAGCGTCGCACCGGAGCCGGCGCCCGCCGTGATAGTCACCGCGCCACCGGCCACGCTGTTGGCGGTCGTCAGGCCGGCCAGAATCTCCACCTTGCCGCCCGCGGCCGTGTCGCCATCGCCGACAAGCAGGGAGATGTCGCCACCCTTGCCCGTGACCGCATCACCGGTAGAGACAATGATCTCGCCCGAATAGCCCTGTGCAGTCGACCCAGTCTCCACCGTAATGGAGCCCGTCGTGCCCAGAGTACCGCCAGTTGCCGTCCTGATGTCAACATGGCCACTGCTGGTGGTCGAGCCCCGGCCCGACAGGACCGAGACTGAACCACCAGTGAGGGCGGAAGTGTCGCCAGACTTGAAAGACATCAGGCCGCCGGCGCCACTGTTGCCCGAGCCCACAGTCAACGAAATCTTGCCGCCCGTGCCGCTTGTCGCGTCACCAGTCTTGAGCGCGAACTCGCCCGTGTTGCCGTTCCCGGCGTCGCCAGTGTCGATGAGCACAGCACCCGAGATGCCGGTGCTACCGCCAGCGGCGGTCGCGATCTCCACGTTACCACTTGAGCTGGACGTGCCGAGACCCGACGAGAGCTTGATCGCACCACCGGTGTCAGCCTGGCCGCGGCCGGCGGTGATCTCGACGGCGCCGCCCTTGCCGCCCGTCCCGCTCGTGCCGGCACCAGCCGTAATGGTCACCGCGCCACCAGCCACGCTATTGGCGGTCGTCAGGCCGGCCAGAATCTCCACCTTGCCGCCCGCGGCCGTGTCGCCATCGCCGACAAGCAGCGAGATGTCGCCACCCTTGCCCGTGACCGCATCACCGGTAGAGACAATGATCTCGCCCGAATAGCCCTGTGCAGTCGATCCCGTCTCCACCGTAATGGAGCCCGTCGTGCCCAAGGTACCGCCAGTTGCCGTCCTGATGTCAACGTGGCCACTGCTGGTGGTCGAGCCCCGGCCCGACAGGACCGAGACTGAACCACCAGTGAGGGCCGAAGTGTCGCCAGACTTGAGAGACATCAGGCCACCGGCGCCACTGTTGCCCGAGCCCACAGTCAACGAAATCTTGCCGCCCGTGCCGCTTGTCGCGTCACCAGTCTTGAGCGCAAACTCGCCCGTGTCGCCGTTGCCCGCGTCCCCAGTGTCGATGAGCACAGCACCCGAGATACCGGTGCTACCGCCAGCTGCGGTCGCGATCTCCACGTTACCGCTTGAGCTCGACGTGCCGAGACCGGACGAGAGCTTGATTGCACCACCGGTGTCAGCCTGGCCGCGGCCTGCGGTGATCTCGACGGCGCCGCCCTTGCCGCCCGTCGCGCTCGTGCCGGCGCCAGCCGTAATGGTCACCGCGCCACCGGCCACGCTGTTGGCGCTGCTCAGGCCAGCCAGGATCTCCACCATGCCGCCCGCGGCCGTGTCGCCATCGCCAACGAGAAGCGAGATATCACCGCCCTTGCCGCTCGTCGCGTCGCCCGTTGACACGATCACCTCACCCGAGTGGCCGATCGTCGTCGACCCGGTCTCCAGGTTAATGTAGCCAGACAGGCCGCCCGGCGAAGCGCCACCCGTGGCCGTTCTGATGTCGACGCTGCCACTCGAGGACGTCGCGCCACGCCCGGTCAGAACCGACACAGACCCGCCGGTCAGGGCGGTGGTGTCGCCCGCCGTGAACGACATCAGGCCGCCGGCGCCGCTGTCACCCGAGCCGACCGTCATTGTGATCTTGCCGCCCGTGCCGCTCGTCGCGTCGCCAGTCTTGAGCGCGAACTCGCCCGTGTTGCCGTTGCCCGCGTCGCCAGTGTCGATGAGCACAGCACCCGAGATGCCGGTGCTACCGCCAGCGGCGGTCGCGATCTCCACGTTACCGCTTGAGCTCGACGTGCCGAGGCCGGAGGAAAGCTTGATCGCGCCACCGGTATCAGCCTGGCCACGGCCGGCCGTGATCTCGACGGCGCCGCCCTTGCCGCCCGTCGCGCTCGTGCCGGCGCCAGCCGTGATCGTCACCGCACCACCGGCAACGTTGTTCGCGCTGCTCAGACCGGCGAGAATCTCTACCATGCCGCCGGCGGCCGTGTCGCCATCGCCAACGAGCAGCGAGATATCGCCGCCCTTGCCGCTCGTCGCGTCGCCCGTCGACACGATCACCTCACCCGAGTCGCCGATCGTCGTCGACCCGGTCTCCAGGTTGATGTAGCCAGACAGGCCGCCCGGCGAAGCGCCACCCGTGGCCGTCTTGATGTCGACGCTGCCACTCGAGGATGTCGCGCCACGCCCAGTCAGAACCGACACGGACCCGCCGGTCAGGGCGGTGGTGTCACCCGCCGTGAACGACATCAGGCCGCCGGCACCGCTGTTGCCCGAGCCGACCGTCATCGTGATCTTGCCGCCCGTGCCGCTTGTTGCGTCGCCAGTCTTGAGCGCGAACTCGCCCGTGTTGCCATTGCCCGCGTCGCCAGTGTCGATCAAAACAGCACCCGAGATGCCGGTGCTACCGCCAGCGGCGGTCGCGATCTCCACGTTACCGCTTGAGCTGGACGTGCCGAGACCGGACGAGAGCTTGATCGCACCACCGGTATCAGCCTGCCCGCGGCCGGCCGTGATCTCGACGGCGCCGCCCTTACCGCCCGTCGAGCTCGTGCCGGCGCCCGCCGTGATCGTCACCGCGCCACCGGCCACGCTGTTCGCGGTGCTGAGACCCGCAAGAATCTCTACCATGCCGCCCGCGGCCGTGTCGCCATCGCCAACGAGCAGCGAGATATCGCCGCCCTTGCCCGAGGACGCGTCTCCGGTCGACAGAATGATCTCACCCGAGTAGCCCTGCGCGGTCAGCCCGGTCTCCATCGTAATGGAGCCCGTTGTGCCCGCAGTGCCGCCCGTGGCTGTCCTAATATCAACATGGCCGCTGCTCGTCGTCGAGCCGCGACCGGAGAGCACGAAAACCGAGCCACCGGTGAGTGCCGAAGTGTCGCCAGACTTGAAAGACATCAGGCCGCCGGCGCCACTGTTGCCCGAGCCCACAGTCAACGAAATCTTGCCGCCCGTGCCGCTTGTCGCGTCACCGGTCTTCAGCGCGAACTCACCCGTGTCGCCGTTACCGGCGTCACCGGTGTCGATCAGCACAGCACCCGAGATACCGGTCGAACCGCCAGCGGCCGTCGCGATCTCCACGTTACCGCTTGAGCTCGACGTGCCGAGACCGGACGAGAGCTTGATCGCACCACCGGTGTCAACCTGGCCCCGGCCGGCCGTGATCTCGACGGCGCCGCCCTTGCCGCCCGTCGAGCTCGTGCCGGCGCCAGCCGTGATGGTCACCGCGCCACCGGCCACGCTGTTGGCGCTGCTCAGGCCAGCCAGGATCTCCACCATGCCGCCCGCGGCCGTGTCGCCATCGCCAACGAGCAGCGAGATATCGCCGCCCTTGCCGCTCGTCGCGTCGCCCGTCGACACGATCACCTCACCCGAGTCGCCGATCGTCGTCGACCCGGTCTCCAGGTTGATGTAGCCAGACAGGCCGCCCGGCGAAGCGCCACCCGTGGCCGTCTTGATGTCGACGCTGCCACTCGAGGACGTCGCGCCACGCCCGGTCAGAACCGACACGGACCCACCAGTCAGGGCGGTGGTGTCACCCGCCGTGAACGACATCAGGCCGCCGGCGCCGCTGTCGCCCGAGCCGACCGTCATCGTGATCTTGCCGCCCGTGCCGCTCGTCGCGTCGCCGGTCTTGAGCGCGAACTCGCCCGTGTTGCCGTTGCCCGCGTCGCCAGTGTCGATGAGCACAGCACCCGAGATGCCGGTCGAACCGCCAGCTGCCGTCGCGATCTCCACGTTACCGCTGCTGGTCGCCGTGCCAAGTCCGGAACTCAGCGTGATGGCGCCGCCCGTTCGCGACGCGCCAACGCCCGCCGTAACAGTGACCGCGCCGCCCTGCGAGAGCGTCGCACCGGAGCCGGCGCCCGCGGTGATGGTCACCGCGCCACCAGCCACGCTATTGGCGGTCGTCAGGCCGGCCAGAATCTCCACCTTGCCGCCCGCGGCCGTGTCGCCATCGCCGACAAGCAGCGAGATGTCGCCACCCTTGCCCGTGACCGCATCACCGGTAGAGACAATGATCTCGCCCGAATAGCCCTGTGCAGTCGACCCAGTCTCCACCGTAATGGAGCCCGTCGTGCCCAAGGTACCGCCAGTTGCCGTCCTGATGTCAACGTGGCCACTGCTTGTGGTCGAGCCCCGGCCCGACAGGACCGAGACTGAACCACCAGTGAGGGCCGAAGTGTCGCCAGACTTGAAAGACATCAGGCCACCGGCGCCACTGTTGCCCGAGCCCACAGTCAACGAAATCTTGCCGCCCGTGCCGC
>JABLUY010000416.1:0-15972 GCA_013306675.1 Thraustochytrium sp. TN22 | reverse complement strand
GAGCCAGCTAACCTAGGGAGGCAGCTCTCGCTCGCTCGCGAATCGCAACAGAGGCGCGCGCGCGCGCGCGCGCGCGCGCTCGCGCGCTGTACCGGCCGGCCGGCCGAGCGAGCGAGCGAGCGAGCGAGTCCAGATGCGCGCCGCGGCGCGGCGGCCGGCCGCCTCGGAGCTCGATCGACGCCAAGAGTCGTTGCTGGCGCTGACCCGAGTCTCTACGAGCGTGAGAGAAGAGCGAGGGAACTTTCGACAGGACAGACCAAATCAACGCCTGCGCCGGCCCGCTTCCTGCGCCCGGCCGACCTCGCCGGGGCGCCAAAGCGGCGGCGGCGGCAGCAAAACTGAATCAAGGTCTTCAAGCCAAGCGTAGCTAGCTAGTTCGCGCGCGACGAGAGCAGCAGCAGCAGCAGCAGCAGCAGCAGCAGGAACGGCAGGACGAGCAGCACGAGCAACAGCAGCACGAGGAAGAGCAGGATGCCCGGCAAGCCCTCGCAGCACTCGGCGGAGCCGACCGTCAAGGGCGTCGCCAAGGCGGAGACCCAGGCGGAGGCGGCGCGCGACACGCGTGTGGTCAGCAAGACGCTGCAGTACCTGCGCGGCAACACGCTCGTGAACGAGTTTGGCGTGCATGCCAAGAGCAAGCTCTGATCTGGCCGGCAGTCAAGTCATTCGCACGGCAGGTACCGCAGCGTGTCTCACTGGCAGGCTGACTGCAACGCTGCGCAGCTAGCTGGCTATACCCTGTAGCCAGCGAAGCGAGCGCTGGGGCGCCGGCTGCGAGCCCTTCTCCCCCTGTAAAAAGTATTCCTCTTTAGTCTTTCGAGCCCTTCCTTCTCCCTTGACATGCCTTGACATCCATCCACTTGGTTGATTAACTCCGTGCGGCCTTTGTGCAGGCAAGCCGCTTGTGTGCAATGTGCTCCCTCCGACTTGGGAGTCCGACTTGGATTTCAACGATGCTTGACCCGCGCCGCGGGGCCCTGCGGATCGTGCGCCCGGGATACGCGGGAGAGCGGTGCACAAACGACGGCGCACACCCGCAGCTCGAGGGATGGTGGGTCACGTTTCGTGCCCTTGGACTCCGGAGAGGGCCTGGTCGCGCAAGGGCGGGGGCCAGCCAGGCAGGTGGGCAGCGGCGGGCGGCAGGCGGGCATCGACGGTCTCGGGTGGGGCGACGGGACTTGCCGGCTCGCGACGCGAGGCACTGCCCGCGCAGGTTACTGGCCTGGCTAGCGCAGGTGGCAAGGGCGTGCGTGGCGCGGCGCGGTGAGGCAAACAAACCTCTCCACGCACCGGCCCTCGTGCGCAGCGCACAGCGATGGACCAGAGCAGCAGCGGCAGCGGCGGCGGCAGCGGCAACAGGAAGAGCGGCAGGATGAGCGCGATGAGCCCAGAGCGCGCAGCGCTGGCCGGCAGGCTGCGCCACGGCAGCTTCCGCCTGGACAAGGCAGACAAGGAGGCCGCCCTACAGGAGGTGGACCTCGACAAGGACGTCTACGCGCGGGATTCACCGGCGGAGTCCTCCGGGTCAAGCGTGGGCTCCGGCAATGCGGGCGTAGAGGACGAGGAGCTGGACGCGAGCGCGCGCGCCGTGCAGCTCGAGGTCGCCATGGTCGGCGTGCTGTCGGCCATGGTCTCGGCGGGCTTCATGGTCGGGTCGGCCATCGTGTACTCGATGGACCCGGAGAGCACCGGGCTGCCCGTGGCGGCCATCATCGGCATCAACGGCCTTAGCGTCCTGACTGGACTCACGACGGCCGTCTGGGTGCAGCGGCGCGAGGACTTTGACCGTGCGTTCGCCGAGGGCCTGATTCTCGCAGCCACCGCCATTCTCGGCATCTCGCTCACGGCGCTCGCGCTGGCCGGCATCGTGACGGGAGAGGAGGACCGCGCGCGCCCGCGCAAGCTCACCGGTCTCTCTGTGGCTATGAGCGTGCTGCAGCTTTGGATGGTTTGCATGACGACCTACTATGCGCGGCGCCTCCACGCCGCGCTCCTGCGCCACATGACCGCGCTCGACCTGGCTTGCCTGCTGCAGGGCATGGGCGTGGGCGCAGCCACGGCACTGCAGCACAATGATGAGGAGCTTTGGATGCTCGACATGGCCGTCACGCTCACCGTCGGCGGCGGCCTCATGTGCTATGCGATGATTTCCCTCATTTTGTGCCGTTCGCGCGTCTCAACTCGGACCGCTGCAGCCTCCGACGCCTCGGCAGCCTCCATCAAGTCGCCCACCACGTCGCGCGGCTTTTTTGACCTTGACCTCGACCTTGACGGTGACCCGTACTCCTTCCACGATGAGCAGCAGCTCGCGCGCATGTGAGCGACACAGATCGAGATGACAGTACTTTCTAAGCAAGCAGTCAGATGTATTATGATGGGTCGATTCTGCGAGGGCCTTGTGCGTTTGGTATTCTCCTTTCAGGCAAGCGTCATTTCGTCATCAAGGCGTCATCGGTGAAGACAACATTCAGTCAACGTCGGGGTCACAAGCAAACTGGGCAGTCACGTCTCTCCACACCCATTATGCACCGACGTTGACTGAATATTGTCTTCACCGATGACGCCTTGGATGAGTAGATTCTGCTCTTTTGCAGCGAGCTTGTGCCGCTCAGAACTTCATCAATCACGCAAGCAAAGATGGCTAAATACAGTTAGTTTGGGCTGGCCTTGTAACTGCGGCGGTCATGCAAGCAAACATGGCAAAAGGCAGTTAGTTTGCCCTGGCCTCGTAACTGCGGTGGTCACCTCTCTCCACCTCAAGTGCGAGTGCCACGTGGTCCTGGCGGTCATGCAAGCAAACATGGCAAGGCAGTTAGCCTAGCTAGTATGCACTGGCCTCGTAACTGCGGCGGTCATGCAAGCAAACATGGCAAAAGGCAGTTAGTTTGCCCTGGCCTCGTAACTGCGGTGGTCACCTCTCTCCACCTCAAGTGCGAGTGCCACGTGGTCCTGGCGGTCATGCATGCAAGCAAACATGGCAAAAGGCAGTTAGTTTGTCCTGGCCTCGTGACTGCGGCGGTAGGCTCTCTCCACCTCGAGCGCAAGTGCCACATGATCCTGGCGGTCATGCAAGCAAACATGGCAAAAGGTAAGTTAGTTAGTTTGCACTGGCCTCGTATCTGCGGTGGTCACCTCTCTCCACCTCAAGCGCGAGTATCACGTGATCCTGGCGGTCTATCTGCGCCCCTCCCCACCTTAAGCAACCAGTAATTGCTTGACGTTTGTTGATGATGGGAATGTTATGCTTTTCGAAAAAGGCCGGAGAGACCTTGATGACGTTGGTTGCATCACTCGCCATCATCAGTCCTGAAAGCAGCCATTCGTTCGTTCATTTATTAATGACGAAGATGCTGGACCAGCATCATCCATCGGGGACGCTGAGGTGGGCCATGGGGCGCCGCTTTGCTTGCAGCTGGCCTTGGCTGGACCTGGAGCATCATTCCATCCAAGCGGGAAGCTCTTTGGCGGACTTCCGAAAGGAGGCGAGAGGAGATGAGAGAGAAAAGAAACATCGTGCATGAAAAAGACAGAGCGCGCGGTGGTGTAATAAGAGTTTGTGTGTGGCTTGCTTGGTAGCTGCAGCTACGTTCTTCTGAAGGGCCGTAAGCTCTTGGCCGCCTCGTCCTCCCGCATCCCCCCGGGAGAGAATTATATCGAGAATTATCAAGTGTGTGAGGAGCCCGTTTGGAGAGCCAGGCGGATGCCCTCCACAACTTAGTTCTTCTTGGACTTCTTCTTCTTGGGCTTGACCTCCTCCTCCTCCTCGGAGTCGTCAGAGTCCTCATCGGAGCTGTCGGCGGAGGCGCGCTTGGCAGCGGCCTTCTTGGGCTTCTCCTCCTCCTCCTCGTCGTCGTCGTCGTCGGACGAGTCATCGTCGGACTCCTCGTCCTTCTTGTTTGCCGCCTTCACCGCCTTCTTGGGCTTCTCCTCCTCCTCCTCCTCGTCCGAGGAGTCGTCCGAGTCCTCGTCGTCCTTGGCGACCTTGGGCTCGGCCTCGGCCTCGGGCTTCTCGTCCTTCTCCTCGTCCTCGTCGTCGGAGTTGATCACGACGCGCTGCTTCTTGGCGGGCTTGGCCTCCTCCTCGGCAGCATCGCCGTGGGCGAACTTGCAGGTGTCACCGAACTTGCAGGAGCCATCGCGCTGGAAGGCGAAGCAGGGGCGCGCGGCGCCGCGGTCACCGCCGAAGCGGTCGTTGCGGGGCGCCGGGGCCTCGCCGTCGGCGCTGTGCGAGAACTTGCACGAGTCGCCAAACTTGCAGTGGCCGTCGCGCTGGAAGGCGAAGCAGGCCCTCTTGTTGCCGCCGAAGCCGCCCGCGTTGCCGCCGTTGCGCTGCTCGCGCGGGCCGCGCGAGTCGCGCTGCTCGGCCTCCTGCACGGCGATGTTGCGGCCGTCCATCTCGGAGCCGTCGAGCGCCTTCATGGCCTTCTTGGCGGCGCCGGCATCGGAAAAGCTGACAAAGCCAAAGCCGCGCGAGCGGCCGGTGTCGCGGTCCGTGCACAGGCGCACGAAGGTCGTCTGGCCGTGCGCGCCGAAGGCATCGCGCAGCGAGTCCTCCGTGGCGGACCACGGCAGGTTGCGCACGTACAGCTTGAACTCCTCGCCCATCTTGCTTGTTGCCTGTCTGCCTACTTGTGACTGACTGGCTGTGGTCTTCTTGTTTCTCTTCAGGTTCTGCCGCTCGCGCCGCCCCCTCGCAAGCCGCGATGCGGTGGCTGGCTGCGGCGTCGGTCGCGTGCTCCGAGTCTGCCGCCGAGTTCTGCGCGGCGGAACCACCGGCTTGGGCCAGGCGCGCGGCCTCCAGTCATTTCCAAAGCGCGCTCGCGCGCTCACGGCTCGCTCGGTTCCCCGTGCACGACATGGAAAAGCGCACACCGACCCGGAAATGCGCGCATGGGTGTGCGCGCATGGTCTGTTCTTGGTCAAACGCAGGCGCCCTCCTATGCGTAGCCTGCGGAGGTGTGTGAGGACTCTTCGCCGCGCACAGGTGCGCAACTAAGTGTCCTCAGGTAGTACACATGTGGGATGCATGCACACCCGCACGTGCGGGACACTCGCGTGGTTCGCGCGTTCTCTGAGCGAGCGGTGCCGGCGGCGCTCAACTCAGCAGCTCGGGCACTCGGGTAGCTCGGGCAGCTCGGGCAGCTCGGGCAGCTCAGGCAGCTCGGGCAGCTCGGGCAGCTCGGGCAGCTCGGGCAGTTCAGGCAGCTCGGGCAGCCCGGGCAGCTCGGGTAGCTCGGGCAGCTCGGGCAGCTCGGGCAGCTCGGGCAGCTCGGGCAGCTCGGGCAGCTCAGGCAAAGATGGTGGGTTACTTGCCGAGTTGCCGCGCAGCGCAATACACACGGCTCAGGAGCAGCCCGTCTTTGCGCCCGCCTCGTGCGTAGAGTTTGTAGAGTCTGGCCTTGGGCCGACGCTACGAACAGGCACGAGCCGCACTCCGCTACCTTGTCTGTACGTGCGCTTCAAAGCGCGTCAAGCTCGGGACTTGGCATGCAACGCATGTTGAAAAGCGATTGCGGTCCTGTGGCGACGTCGCGTGTCCGGATTGCGGTCCTGCGGCGCCGTCGGTTTCGGGGCTTCCTGGGCAGGGGAGGGGTAGCGCAGCGCGCTCGATCGAGCCGCTGGCGCACCATCTCCCCGTTCAGAAAAGCCTCGGCAAGCTAGCGCAGAGGGCTAGTCCAAGCTAGCCGCACATTACGCGAAGGTTTCGGCGAGACCACGACGCTCGCGCAAGAACTCCCCATCCCCTCCCACCCGCCGCGTCACTGGCCTGCCGACCAGGCCGTGGCAGCCGGCCAGAGAGGCCGGCCAGGCTGGCCACCTGTGATGCGCCGCCCTGCGGAGCTGCTCTCCTCTCTGGCCTCAGCATGTGACTCCAGGCTTGCTCCCAGGCCGGTGACCGGGCCGCCCTGCCGCTCGAGCGGCCGGCCGCCCGATGGAGCCGAGCACACCGGGTGACTCGGCGCTCGGAGCCTGCAGTGCGGCCAGCTAGGGGGCAGCCAGCCTCGGAGTCGCCAGCCTGAGTCTGCCTGCTGCGAATCTGGCTCAAGATCGTCAGAATTCTCTAGCTAGCCTAGCGAGCTGCCTAGCCAGCTTGGCGGCGCTTGTGTCTTGCGAAAAATCATCAACCAACGGGTAAGCCCGGGGTGAGCCGGGGGTGAGCCGACGGTGAGCCGGGCGTCGCCCGCCGGTCCAAGCCTTGCCCAGTCGCCGACGCCCTCACTCCCGCGATCGCGGCGGCGCTCAGGCAGGCAGGCAAGCTCAACTCCGATCTCCGATCATCGATCGTCGTGACTCAAGACGACGTCATCGCCCTGCCCGCCTGCACCTTTGCCACGTGCTCCGAGTCGGGCCGGCACGAGCAGCGACACGTCCGAGACGCGCAGCGATACGAGCGAGGCTGGCCGGTGCAAGGCACGCGGCGCCACCTTGTCAACTTGAAACCTGCCACTGGCAGGCTGAGCACGAGAGGTCGCTCGGCGTGGCCAGCCAGGAGGGCAACTTGAAGGTGGCACTGCACTGTCTGCCAAGGAAGCACGCGCGCCGCCACGCGCGCAGGGAGCAGTCACGGTGCGACGGTGCGACACCGTGCGCCGCGAGCGTGGGTGCTTGCGCAGCGTGTCACGGTCGCGCAGAATCCGCAGATCATGATGCCCGCCCGAGGCGGCGGCCGCGTGCATCCGCACGGCCGGCTGGGCCGCCCTCCGGTCGGCCGGCCGGCGCGCGGCTGGATCCACGCCCGCCTAGGTTCTTCGTCTCGCTCTCGACTTTGACCCCTCCCTTGAACACTGGCCGAGCGAGAGCTGAGCTGAGAGAGAGCGCGTCGGGAGGTCGCTCCGCGCGCGGTCGCGGCTGGATTTCACCGCACCTCGCGTCCACTTGCGCGCCGGTTTGCCGCAGTCCCTGCGCCCGTTGCCGCGCTTGCGCCGCGCTGGCCGATGTTGCGCGCAGTCCCGCCAGCCGCACAGCCGCCCTGCAGTCGGGCCACAACGCCGGACGCCCGGGTGCCGCGCGTCCCGCAGCCGCAGCACCCGCCCTGGCACTCGGCTCTCTGGGGACGCGCGCGCCGCGTCCCGCGCCAGCGCAGCGCCCACTGGCACTGGCACGGCCGCGGGCGCGGCGGTGCCCGAGACACAGCCTCGCCAGCACCGCACGGTCCGCACCGGCCAGGCAGGCAGCAGGCAGGCAGGCAGGCAGGCAGGCAGGCGACTGCAGCGCGCCGCGCTCGCTTCAAGGCCACGGCGGCCGCGGCACGCTTCTCGCGGCGCGGCCGCCGGCTGAGCCTGGCCTGGCGGCCTGGCTGGCTGGCCAGCCAGCCGCCCCTGACCGCCGCAAGGCGCCGCAAGGCGAGGAAGCGGCCGGGCCGCGCGCGGCGGTCCAATCGCAGGATGGTCTCGCCGCCGCGTTCTGAGACGAGGCGCTCTTGGCGCAGACGAGGAGCGCCGCGGGCAGGCAGGCACAGGCAGGCGCAGGCAGGCAGGCACAGGCAGGCAGGAAGTGAGCGCCTGCGGGGTGGCCCGGCCGAGCCAGGCCGGCTGGGAAAAAAAAGAAAAGACAAGCGCGCCGCGCGACTTCAGCGCGGCGGAAAAGGCGGCGCGGCGCGCGGCGGCGACGCTGCGCCGCCACGGCTGGCCAGCCGCGCGGCGGCTGGCCGGCCTGGCGCGCCGCCATGGCCGCGCCGCGCCGCCGCGCGCCGACTCGCGCGCGCGCAGCCACCGCGCGCCGCGCGCGAGGCGAGGCGTGGCGTGGCGTGGCGTGGCGTTGCGTTGCGTTGCGTTGCGCCGGGCCACGGGACGCCGGGTTCCGACGGCTCCCAGTCAGCGCGAGCGGCGCTTGCTGGTCGGCGGCTGGCAGCTGCGGCCGCCAGCCAACAGCTGTTGCCACTGACTTGACTTGACTTGGTTGTTCACAACTTGAAGGCGCCGCCGCGTGCCGGGGGAGGCAAGCCAGCCAGCCAGGCGGAGACCGCGCGCCGCCGTGCCCTCCCTCCCGCGTTTTTTTCTTTCTTTCTTTCTTTCCGCTTGCAGGCAAGACTCAGCAAGAGTCAGCAAGGAGGCCAAGCGCGCGGCACAAGGCCTCCGAGGCAGGTGCCGCACGAGGCAAGCTCGCGCGCCGCCAAAGCCGCTTCGCCCGAGCCGAGGACCGAGGTCGCCTCCGCGTCTGCGCTGCGCTGCGTCTGCGCCCAAGCCTGCCAGCCTCGGCGTCGGAGCTCAGGGCGCGGAAGGGAGCGCGCGCGCGGAGTGGCTTCCGGGCGAGGGAGGGAAGGAGCTCGCGAGCAGCCTGTTCGCAGCCGCGGCATCTCTGCCTGCAAGCGGGGGTCCTGCCGACTCCGGCCATCACATCCGTCACGACCTGCGTGAGCGCGCGCCGCGCCGGCCTGCCGGCCAAGGTTCTGACCCTGAGGCAGAGCAATTGGTGTTGCAGCGCCAGCACCAGCACCAGCACCAGCACCACCAGCGCCAGCGCCAGCGCCAGCGCCAGCGCCAGCGCCTTCAGCCGCTGACGGCCTGTGGTGGCGCCCAAAGCGGCAGCCAGCCACAGCAGGGCTACGCCTCAGTTGTCCTCATATCCCAATCCCATCGCCCTAGACGGAGTTTAATCAGGATAGCCATATCCCAATCCCATCGCCCTAGACGGAGTTTAATCAGGATAGCCATATTATCCCTAGTAAATCGGCTCTCCTGCTTGCGCTCGACTGACCTGTTGCTATCATGATTCTAATCATTTTTGGAACTTTCAACTACTGGGTTTGTATGGAAGCGTAAAGTGTTGGTCACTTCCGACTGGCCTGTGCGGATGCTGAGGCCAACTTGGGCTGCATCAAGGGCACGATGGACTCGTGCTGAGGCTGCTGCGAGAGGATCTTGAACTATGGCTTGATGGGGTGTCGGTGTAGCTGGCTTGGGCTACGTGGTCGTTCCTGCTCTGCGCTGTAGGGGTACCGGACGAGGCACTGGCGCTGCTCGAATCGACATGATCGAGGCAAATGGGCGAAGGTGTTCCGTTGACGTTTGTCTTGCGCTTCTTGAAGCCTTCGTGAGGCTCGACGCGCACGCGCGTGTGCCACTTGGAAAAGCAGGTTGTGCGTTCATTCTTTCTCATGAACACGTGCAGAGGCACACCGCAGATGGTGCAACGACGGTGCGTTTGCTTGCCGCAGATGACGCAGAGCCGCTTGGCGGGAATCCTCTTGTTGTTGGCGTTGAAGGATGCCTTTCCCGCTGCCTCTGAGTCATGTTGCAGTGCGGCATCGAGGCGGATGTCGCGGGCTTGGCCGTGGTTGAAGAACTTCTGCAACTCGGGGGTTCGCTTGCGCGTACCGGCGGTCACGAGGTCCCTCGCCGCGTCCCTGGTGAGCCCAGTGGGCTTGGGCATGCTTGGCTGCATGTTGAACTCCACCTGCGCCGTATCGAGCTGCCTGCTCCTGTAGACGTGACGGACCATGTCGACAGTGAGGCGGAACGAGACAGTGCTGAGCGCTTCAGAGCGGTTCACCTTGTCGCGGAGGGCCTTTAGCCCGTCGCTGTCTTCGAGGTTGCTCTTCCTCGCAGCCTGTAAGTAGCGGTAGACCACGATGGCGTTGACAACGAGCTGCTTGTACGTGCGCAACGCGATGTTCTGGTCGCAGCTCAGATTCATGCACTGCGTGTTGGTGATCTGCTCCACGTACTGTGTGCTTCCGTCGACGCCGCCCTTTGCGACGTTGTATAGCTCCTGCGGTAAGCACTTGATGACATGCACGGGCCGCATGGGCCCCTTCAGAGCGACAAGCTTGCGCATGGCGCGCCACAGCCGGAAGTGCGAGCTCAGCACCGCCCCCTCCTCCTCGCCGAAGATGGCAGGTGGCTTGGGCGGCGCACCCGCTGTCGATGCTCTGGTGCGCCCATGTCGTGAGCTTGTCCGCCCACGGTTTCAGAGCGCGCTCCATGGCGAGCCGGGCGTCCGGAGGCACTTCAACGAGGCAGGCGTACAAACACGAACTCGTGCTGGCAGCAACGTAGAGCACGTGATCGATTTGGAGGACCACAGCTTGGTGCAAGACTTGCGCGCGGTGCTCGGCAGGTATGGCCTTCCACCAAGTCTCGTCCCCCACGTGTTCATCTGGGTGCTCACGATACGTGCGTCTACCGCGCCTCCAGGCGCGACGCGCGTCTTGATCTCGACGCTGCATAGTACTGACGATGCGTCGCACTCCGCGCCTGGAAGCCGGACGCGAGCGACTCCATCCGGCGAGACTGCGAGCCCCGGAACGGTCTTGTGCTGAATGAGGCCGACCTCGAACATGCACTCGCACCACGCGTCGGTTCGTCGACCAACGCAAGTATGTCTTCGAAGTCTTGCTGCGCAGCGGCCTCAGCACGAGCATCCTCGTCGCCAAGCTCCTCTCCTTCTTCGTCTTCGTCCCCTGTGTCCCGCTTGTCCAGGGGCACGAACTCGCTGTCGCTGTCGCTGTCGCTGTCGTCCTCCACGCGGTGGTTAGGCCTCGCCGATGCCATGATGTCGCAGTGCGGGCCCGACTCCACGTCCAAGCGCTGCGGCAGGGGCGTGCGAGCTGAGAGCAGGCACAAGGCACCCGCCAGGGCCGCCTGCAGCCGCGCGCCGCAGCGCCTGCGGCTCCAGCGCGCTCCGCGACGAAGTCGCGCGCGAGCTCCCCCCAAAGCCGCTCTGGGCGAACTGCCGAGCTCATCTCATCCTAACCACCACGCCTTCGGCCAAAATGAATAGGGGGCAGGAGCCTTGGGTCGCTTCGAGTGGGCCTCTTCAAGCTCGGCCCCATCGCTGCGTTTTTGATCGAATGCGGAACTAACTTCGCCAGACTCTAGGCCACTTTTTTGGAGCAAATCGGGAGTAAAGTACCCTCTTAATACGCTTTAGTGCCCCCTGTGCCGGGCGTCACCGAGGGACCCCCGCGTGGTAGGCGGATACGAGTAAGCATAGAGGTGTGATTGGGATATTGGAGCACCAAGCGGTACGCCACGGCGACGGTGGACGAAAGCGAGGCGAGCCGCGTGTGCGAGCAGCAGGAGGCTGCAAGAGCGAATCGCGGCCTGTTACATCCGTAGCTGAGCAGCGGCGACAGCAGCGGCAGCAGCGGCAACAGAATGGAGGCCATGCGCAAGGTGGACGCGACGGCCGCCAAGGAGGTGCGCGAGACGGACGGCCAGCGCGACTGGAAGGCCTTCAAGCAGGGCGCGAGCGAGCTCAAGGGCTACTCCGGGCGCGCCGAGGGCGTCTTTGGCGCCACGCGCCACGCCCCTGAGATGCCCAAGCCAAAGGGCGCCGTCGCCGGCGAGGTCAAGGTCGCGCCGCCGGCCGCCACCGAGGCGCGCAGCCCCGCCGCCGGCAGCGACGCCTCTGCCAGTGATGCCGACCCGGATGACTCGGGCGCCCCGGCAACTGCCAAGGCTGCCGCCATCCCGCCCGGCGAGGCGCCCACTTCGGCGCCTGCCAACGAGGAGAACGACGAGGATGCGGATGCCAAGGCGGTCGACGTAGATACGGACCGCGACACCCCCGAGGACGTGCCCACCTCGCCTGCGCGCAAGCGCTCCGCCTCCATCTCCTCGGTGCAGTCCAAGCGCCGGCGTACCTCGCCCGCCGCTGCCGAACGCCTGCACCCGCTCGCTCGCGCCCAGACGCGCGTCGCCGCGGCCGCCGCCACGAGCACCCCGAACCCCATCGAGCAAGCCGAGGCGGCGCTCGCCCGCAACGCGCATCGAATGCACGCCAATGGTGTCATGAGCCCGCAGAACGCCAACACCGCCGCGCGCCACTCGCTCCAGCGGAAGGCCGCGGCCGGCGCTGTGGCTGTGGCGGCCGCGCGCAGC
Source organism: Thraustochytrium sp. TN22 (assembly GCA_013306675.1). Taxonomy (NCBI): domain Eukaryota; class Bigyra; order Thraustochytrida; family Thraustochytriidae; genus Thraustochytrium; species Thraustochytrium sp. TN22. The sequence goes on along the minus strand of JABLUY010000416.1, from coordinate 4,147 downwards.
GACCCAGCCAAGCTCTGGACGCGTGTGCTTGACCCGACCACACGCCGCACGTACTGGTTCAACAAGCAGACCAACGAGACCACCTGGACGCGGCCCTCGAGCCTCGGCCCCGAACTCAAGAACTACTGGCTCCGCAGTCGCGACCCAGAGACTGGCCGGCTCACCTGGTACAACCGCAAGACGGGTGAGCCCCGCAGGACCAAGCCTCTCGCCGGCTAGAACTTTTTGACGAAGAGTTCGCTCGCGCGCCCCGTCCGCCGATCCGCCAATTCGCCCACCCCACCGACGCAAATGGTCTCTGATATATGATGATGCTCTCCGCGCCGCGGAGATTCGGCGACGCCCATGCATGCATGGTCTGCTGCTGCCGGCGCCCGGATTCTCATATGAAGGCGTTTGCTGCTTTGAACAAGCACGCAAGCTCAAGTCCTTGATATGAACGCCTCCGCAGCCCGTCTTCTCTCATGCGCGCAACAACATTCCTTTTTAGATCATGCGACACTGGTACACTAGGCCTAGGTAGGCTTACTTACCTCGAAGGAGTAGGCGCCTTCATCGTCATCTTCTTCTTCAACAACAACACAACAACAACAACGTGTCTACTTCTTGTCCAGCGACTTGTGCTCCTCGGGGATGGAAGAGACCAGCTGGACAAGCCGTACCAGACCAGCTGGACAAGCCGTACCAGACCAGCTGGACAAGCCGTACCAGACCAGCCGGCCGCGCTTTGGCCCCGAGCCCTGGCCCGTAACTTATCCGCCAACCTGACTGTGCCATTGAGTCGTCGTGTAACAATCAGCTTTGAGTGGCCCACTGACTGCCGAGCAACGCAGCTCACTGCCCTTTTTCGCTGCACTCCGTCGGCGCACTCTGGCTTCTCATCGCTGCATTTGATGTGGCTTCTCATCGCTGCATTGATGGACCATCTCCAAGCCGGCGCTCTTTTGACGCCGGGACTGGCCTGGGTTTGCGGACACCATTTGAAAACAACGCAAAGTGACCTGTCGTACATGATGCTTATCTTTCTCTGTGCGCTCCTCTGTGCGCTTCTTTGTGCGCTCCTCTGTGCGCTTCTTTGTGCGCTCCTCTGTGCGCTTCTCTGTGCGCTTCTCTGTGCGCTTCTCAGTGCTCTCTCTCTCTCTCCAAAAAAAACCTATCTTCGTAAGCGTCTGTCACATGGATGGAAATGTGACCACGCTCACCTGTCAGAGCGTCTCGTGCATGGACTCCACGAAACGAGCCGCTCGTTTGCACACCTCGGCACGCAGACGGTCGAGCGCAGGCTGCAGGGCGTCCGCGTGCGGCGCCGGGAGCGCACGCGAGGTGGAGCATGACACCTCAAGGTTACGCGCCTCGACGCCATTGGCCACATCAGGCAGATGCAGAGTACCGCGCGCCTCGCCCTCGACACCCTCGCACGAAGCCGTCCAGGCCACCTTCACCGACATGTCGTACACAGCGGCCGGCTTGCCACGCGCCAGCACAATCTGCGCGTCGCCCGAGACCTCGTTGACCTTGTCGACGCGCGCCGTGACGCGCGCGTCGCCGGCCTGCACATCCACAGCGACGGCCGCCAGAGCCTTGCGCAGGCCCTCCTGCGCCACCTTGGACACGTCCCGCTCCTCCCAGGTGGTGCCGTTGGCGTTCCAGGCCGACACGCCCGAGGCGCCGCGCTTGATGGAGTCATCAGCCGAGGCGCTGGCGCTAACAACACTGCCGGCAGGGTCGTCCTCAGCCGAGGCGCCATCCAGCTTGGCCGGGCCCTGGTTCTGCCGCAGCAGGCGCTCGTCCTCCGCGGACCGCTCCGTGCGAAAGTAGCAATAGCCCTTCTTGCGCGTCTCCTCGAGAATCTTGCGGTCCTCCTCGTCCAGCTCGATGTCGCTGTCGTCGCCGGCCGCGGCCTCGCGCGCCGCGCGCTCCTCCTCGCGGCGGCGCCGTCGCTCCTCGGCCTCGCGCTCGCGCTGCTCCTTCTCGAGGCGCTCCTGCTCCTCTCGCTCCGCCGCGGCGCGCTCGTCCTCCTCCTTGCACCAGTCCTCGAAGCTGATCTCGCGGCCGTCCGCGGCTGTGGCCTCCTTCCACTTCTCGCGCCGCTGCCTCTCCTCCTCGATCTTGCGCAGCGCCGCGCGCTTGCGCTGCGCCTCCTTGTCACCGTACACGCCGCCCGACTCGGACGCCTTCTGGAAGGCCGCCGCGAACTGCTGCTGCTGCGTGGCGCGCGCCGCCTCCAGCTTGCGCTTCACCGCCGCATACTCCCGCGCCGCCTCCTTGTTGGACCGGTCCAGCTTGAGCAGCGCCACGAGGTCGCTCTTGGCCTCGTCCAGGTCGCCAAGGCGCGCCTGCGCCACGCCGCGCCGGAAGAGCGCCTTGATGCGCTGCTTCTGCCGCTCCTCGGCCACGAGCGCCTCGGCGTGCGGCGCGTCCAGCGCGTCCAGCGCCTCGCCCGCCAGCCGCCGCGCCTCCTTCCAGTCCGCCTCGCGGCTCTGCGCCACCGCCGAGTTGAGCAAGAGCGCGGCGCGCAGCGCCGTCAGCCGCTCGCACACGCTCGCGTCCAGCACCTGCGCCTCCAGCTTGCGCAGCGGCTCCAGCGCTTTCAGCCCCTTGCTGTACAGCGCCACCGCCTCGCGGTTCTCCTGCTTCTTGAACAGCTCGTTGCCGGACGCCTTGCAGCTGTCGGCGCGCACCAGCCGCTCCTCGGCCGGCCAGTCCGAGGAGCCCTCCGGGTCGTCGTCGCTGTCCACGCTACTCACATCGCTGCTGTCCACGTCCTCACCCTCGCCCGCCTTGTCGAACCGCGAGTAGTCGTTGGCGTCCGGCTTGACGGCCACCGGCGCCTCCTCGGCCGCCGCCTCCATCGTCTCCTCGAGCGCGAAAGAGGAGCTGACTTGCTGGCCTGCCCGCGCCGCGCCGCGCCGCGCCGCGTCGCAAGAGGGCGCGAGCGCCTGAGCTGTGCGCGCGCGCCGGACCGCCGATGTGGACCTGCTCGCTCGGCGGCGTCTTCTTCGCCCAGCCGTGCCGTGCCGTGCCGTGCCGTGCAACTTGACCGGGCCACCTTCGCGAACCCGGCCCACCTTGTGCCACGCGCCGCGGCCGCGCGCATACCGGCCTTTCTCGCGTACCCGGTGCGCGCCCACAGACATCCCAAAGCATCATCGGAGTCCGAGTCCTCATCGGCCACCAAGGCTCATGCATTCATCCATCACCAAGGCCTCACCGTTGGTTCACGACCGGTAAATTCGGTCCGAGTCCTTCGTTAAGGCGGCGCGCGCCGGCCGCTGCTGGCATGGCACGCAACTTAGGCAGGCTGCGGTTCAATGGTCTCCGCCACTCGCCAGCCAGCCAGACGGAGTTCGCGTCTGTGCTCGCCGTAACGTTAGCATGCAGTAACGCGTCTCGTGCCTTGATGTTGTTGGGCTAGCCAGCACACTGCCCTAATAAATAGCCCCCGCCGGTGCCGGCGAGTCTTGGTCACCACCGCTGTCAGGACGGGCTCGAGCCTGAGTCACGAGGCCTGAGATTCTCGAGAAGATGCTGCTAGCCAGGCCAGGCTCCTGCCAGCCAGGCTGCCATGCCAGGCTGCAAGGCTGCTCGTGAGCCCGCCGGCCGTGACCGGCCTCGCCCTGGCGCTGCACTACTCCAAGCTCCCGCCGTCCCTCCGAGTTCGCCACTGCAGCCTGAGCTGCAGCCTGAGCTGAGTTAGTAAGCTGTGAGGAAGTCGTCACGCCCCGCCCCGGCGGCCGTTGCGTTACCAGTCATCCGGCACTCTCTTCGTGACGATGCTCTCTCCTGAGTCCTGGCGATAGCTTAGCACTGCGCGGATCTGCGGCCGCTTGCCTCTCGCGAGCGGCGGCCAAGCCACCAGCTTCGCCGCAGCTTGCCGGAGCAAGCTGGCGCCAGCCGCTTCGCGCGGTCCGCGAGCAATCTGCGGGAGCCGCCCGCGAGTGGCCTCTCGCGACCACCCGCCCCGCCCTGCCACTTCTTTGCCTGGCCAGTGCGGCGCGCGCGTACGAACGCAACAAGAAGAAATTCGAAATTCAAAAAACATCGGCCACCAGGGAGCGGCAGAGCCCTCACCGCCCGGCCGGCGGCCCCGGCCAGCGGCGCTCGCCGCGCCGCGCCGCGCCCGCGCGCCGCGCCGCGCCCGGCCCGC
>JABLUY010000415.1:0-16044 GCA_013306675.1 Thraustochytrium sp. TN22 | reverse complement strand
GCGGCGCGGCGCGGCGAGGCGGGCGAGGCGCGGCGGCGCGGCGGCGCGGCGCGGCGGCGCGGCGGCGAGGCGCGGGGAGGGCGGCGCGCGCGGCGGCATGACGGCGGCGGAGGAGCCCGAGGAGGGCCTCGCGGCCAGGCTCGTGCGCCTGTGCGCAGGGCGGCGCGGCGGAGAGGAGCAGGCGGACGGGATGACGGCGACCATGCGGCGCGTGTCGGCGCGGCGCCAGGGCGGCGCGCAGCAGGAGGGGGAGGAGGAGGAGGGCGAGGAGCGCGACGAGGTGGTGCCGCTCCGTGACGAGGAGGACGCGAGGTCGGAGGGCGACGCGAGGTCGCGGCGGCCGTCGGGCACGAAGCGCGGGTCCAACGCGTTCCAGCTGTCGAGCCTGCTGGGCGACGTGCGCAACAGCCTGCGCGGCGGGGACGGCCACGAGCAAGAGCACGCCGAGGAGGAGGAGGAAGTGGAGGACGAGGAGGACGAGGAGGAGACGCAGCCCTCGCAGGCCTCGGGCGCCGGCGCCCGGCTGTTCCACAAGGTGCAGAAGAAGAAGCTGCAGCAGCAGCACTCCGGCTCCATGAAGCGGCGGCAAAGCCGCCTGGTCTGGACGCAGCCGGAGCATCGCAGCGGCGAGGCCGAGGCGGAGGAATTCCGCGCCGACCTCTCCAAGCTCGCGCGATTCTCGCTCGAGAACTACATGATCAAGCCCGAGCGCGTAGCCGCGGCCATGCTGGGCGTCGTGAGCGCGCCGGAGGACAGCATCGACGACAGCCAGGAGCACCGAGGCGACCTCATGGCCGCGGTGCGCACCATCTTCGACCACGGCAGGGTCAACAGCGACAGCCGCTTGCAAATGCTGGTGGCGTGCGCCGCGCTCATGACCCGCGTGCGCGGCCACTCGCTGCTGGGGCCCGATGTCGTGGATGCGCTCAAGCCGCTCTTCGACACGCTCAAGTCCACGGTGCACGACCTGGACGTGCGCAAGCACCAGTTTCACGCCGGCGTGCTGTCGTCAGGCGTCGTCCTGGGCGCCATCATGCAGGTGCTGGCCGCTTCCACCAACCCGGACGATACGCGCGAGACCGTGCTGTTGAGAGACAACAACCTGGAGCTCGTACGCAAGGTCCTGGCCAAGGTCGACCTGAACGACGCCGAGCAGCGCCGCGTTGTCGCGTATCCGGCCCTCTTCGTGGCGAACTACGTCTGCACGGCGCGCGCCAACTTTGATGCCATCAAGGACCTGGCGCCGCTGCTGGCGAAGAAGACGCCCACGCTCATGGAGCTGGACGAGTCGCGCACCGCCAAGACCGACGCCGAGGACCTGCGCTTGCTCGAGGAGTTCCAAGCGCAGACTCTGGGCCGCGCCGCCGTCTCCGGCGACAAGGAGCTCTCGCCCATCGTGCGCATCATCACGCACGCCCTTGGCGTGCTGTCCCACCTCTGCGACGGCCCGGATGAACGCATTGCGCACATCGTCCATCAACCGCACGTGCTGGACGCCGCCACCACCTGGCTCGGCCACACCGAGGACCGCATCGCCATGGCGGCGCTGCGCCTCGTGGGCAACGTCGTCACGAGCGAAGACGACGCCCTTACGCAGGCCGTCATCGACGCGCACGCGCTGCCCAAGGTCATCTCCTTCCTGGACGGCGCGTCCGCCGCGCGCGAGGGCGACAATCACATCCCGCTCTTCAAGGAGTCGCTCTGGATGGTCTCCAACGTGCTGGCCGGCACGCCTGAGCAGATCGAGTACATCCTCGACCTCGACGTCGTCGCGCCCGTCGCCGCCGTGCTGGCCGACGCCGACGCGCTGCCCACGCTGCGCACCGAGGCTCTCTGGTGCCTGCGCAACGGCATCATGGGCGGCAAGCCCTCGCACATTTCCCACATCTACAACGCGGGCACGATGGACGCCTTCGTCGCCACGCTGCGCGACCACTCCACCAACGTCAGCGATTGCATCCTCGCCCTAGAGAGCATCAAGGATGGCCTCAAGACCTTGCGCGAGGGCGCCTCCGAGCACGGCGGCCCCGCCGCGGCCGGCGACGAATCGCCCGCCTACCAGGACGCCAAAGCCAAGCTCGAGGCCGCCGGCGGCATCGATGTCCTCGAGACGTGCGCGCGCGAGCAACAGGGCAGCGCCGACATCACGCGCCATGCGCAGCATGTCCTGCGTGAGGTCTTCGGCCGTAGCTCGGCTGACTGGATCGACCTCGACCGCCAGACGCAAATGTTCAACTTTGGCGGTTTCGCCGCGAGCGACACCTTCAGCACGCTCGCCGAGGCAGTCGACTTCTGGCTCGAGATCGCCAACCGCGACCTCGACGAAGATGAGGAGCCCATGGAGAAGCTCATCGTCGACCCCTACGTCAGCGCAGACAACCTGCGCGGCGTCCTCGTCTTCCTCTCCAAGCTGCGCATCTCCCACGAGTTCCAAAACACATCCATGCAAAAGGGTCTCGCGCGCCGCGTGCTCGAGGCGCTCGATGCCCTCTGCTCCGACGAGTACGCGCGCGAGGAGATTATTGCGCGCATGGTCGACTCCGTCGACACCTGCGGCGACAAGCCCATTTGGGCGCTCAACCAGATCACCCTCGTCAGCCGCGTCGCCCACGCGCGCGGCGACCTTGACAAGCTGCGCGAGGTGGGCCGCGGCGTCATGAACCTCGACATTGTGCACAACCACGCGCGCCGCGTCATCCAGAAATTCGTGCGCACCGTTGGTGGCGTCGACGACGTCTGCGTCTACCTGCGCTTCGAGATCGACCTGCGCGAGCCCCTCAACCTGCCTGTCTCCGCGCAGAGCATGATTTACGGCGCCTACGTCAACATCGAACGCGCCGACATTGAGGCGGCCAAGGCCGAGGCGCTCGCTGTCGACGACGACGCCTTTGAGGCCTGGCTCGCCGCCTGGCCCGAGTGGGTGCGCGAGCAGCGCCGCGTGCTCGCCGACTCCCTCGTCTGGGCTGACCTCCCCAAGGAGGAACTCACCCGCAACTCACTGCGTGACTCCCTCACCAACCTCTTCGGTGATCCCGTCGCCGACCCCATCCGCCTGCTTGACCCCAAACATCCGGGCAAGCGCCCCGTCTGGAGCCTCGCTGACCTTCTCAAGCACTGGACCGCCACCGGGATGGACCTCCACGGCGTCATGCGCGACGTCGACGAGGTGCGCGACAACCTCCGCCGCTGCGTGCGCCGCATGTCCCTCAAGAGCATTGCCTCCATCAAGCCTTCGCTGCGCTCGGCGCGGCCCGTCGCGCGCCGTGAAGAGGCCGATGCCGCTCACGACGATGATCTCAGTGATGATGACGACGACGACGACGAGGTCCCGCCTGCGGATGCTCACGAGGACGGTGAGGAGGGCGTGCTTCCCTGATCCGCCATGGCCACAACGACGACCCGGGCCCGCAACAACGACAACGACGACGCGGACAAAACAAAAGACTTGGTGTCCCCGACCCCGTCCGCTCTCATTTGTGATTGTTCATGACAACTATAACTTTTGCTTCACGTGATGCTGATGTGTGAGCCTGTCTGTTTGTGAGCTCGCTGGCGCGGAAATCTCCTCTCTCCCGGCGCCGCCTCGCGTCTGGACTCACAATCAGGCACCCGTTAGGCTAGTAGCTAGTCCCAGACCCGAGACCCTTGAATCAGCGCGCTGCGGCCTGACTGCGAGTGGGCGCTCTCCCTCTCTGTCCTGCGCGCGCACTCGCTTGCTTGCTTGCTTGCGCGCCTTTACGCGCGGGGGCGCTCGCTTACGCGCTCGCGTGCCGCTGGTGTAGTTGCAGAGAGCAACATGATGCGCGCCAAGGTCGCCCTCGTGGTCACGCTCCTGCTCACGCAGGTCATGCAGAGCACGGCCTCGTCGACCGCCCTCGCAGCGAGGGCTTGCGGCGCGGACGAGGAGCTGGCGCACCGCTTCGCTGCGTTCCGGCGACGCGTGGGCCGCCAGCGAGAGGGCGTGGCGTGCCAGCAGCTGCGCGCCTTCGAGGCGAACGTGGAGAGCGCAGAGCGACTCAACGCGCGCAACGACGATGACGCAGAGTACTCGGCGGACCACAGCCCATTTGGCGACATGACGGCCGAGGAGTTCCACGAGAAGATACTCATGCAGCCGCAAAACTCGACTGCCCTCGGCTGGGAGCCGGCGTTGAGCGGGAGCGCACCAGAGGGCAGCTTCGACTGGAACGAACATGGCGCGGTCTCCCCCGTGCGGCAGCAAGGCACGCTGGGCACGTGCTACGCGTTCGCGGCGGCCGGCGCCGTGGAAGGGCAGCTGGCGCTGACACGCGGCGTGCACAACGCCAGCGTGAGCGTGGAGCACGTCTTGGAGTGCGACGCGGGCCAGGAGGCCACCTCGTCGCGCACCATCGCGGACTGCAGCGAATTCGGCGGCTGGCCGCATCTGGTCTTTCAGTTCTGGAAGGATCAGGGCGGCTTCGTGGCAGAGCGCGATTTCCCCTACTGCGCCGGCACGGTGGACCCACACACGCTCATGCCGGAGTGCTTCCCGTGCATGGCCAAGGGATACTCCAAGGCAGGCTGCGGCGACCACAGCGACCTCTTTTGCAACGCGAGCTCGACGCGCGGCCAGCGTGCGGGCCTCGCCGCACTGTGCACGGACTCCAGCTGGCTACGCGCGCACCGCCTCGGCAGCGTGGCATCCTGGGACCAGCTGTCCACCGACGTTGACGAGCAGGCGGCGCAACTGCGCGAGCGCGGCCCCGTGACGGCGCTCATGGACGCCAGCATGCTGCAGCTCTACCGGCGCGGCATCGCGAACCCGTGGTTTTGCAGCCACACCGTCAAGAACCACGCTGTCTTGCTCACGGGCTACGGGCCAGGGTGGTTCCGTGCCAAGAACTCCTGGGGGCCACGCTTCGGCGAGCATGGCTTCTTTCGCATCCGCGCCGGCAAATGCGGCATCAACGACGCGGTCTACAGCGTGGCGTTGGCCACTTCCTCGTCCGAGCAGCAGCATCAGCACCAGCAGCAGCACCAGCAGCACCAGCAGCACCAGCAGCACCAGCAGCAGACCTGAATAGGGTGCAGTCACCGCCGTCACGGTGCACGCCGAGCTGCTCACGGGCTCTGCTCGAATGGTCTCTCTGCACCGGGCTTTCCAATGGCCCCTTGGTAGCAACCTTCACGTCAAGAAGTTCAGAAGACTGGGCTTTGGCGAGAAGGCGCGGCAGCTACTCACCAGCACAGCCGCTTTTTTTCCAAATTCACTCCCACCATTCGCGGCCGCGCCAGCCCACCTCATGTTCCCAAGCAGCAGCAAAACGGAAAGCGTGGTAAAAAAAGGTTATTTATGAATGACGAGGACAGATGAAGAAAGAGAGCGCGAAAAGGGCTGCAAGGTCAAGGGGAAAGAAAGAGATGGGACCTTGTGGTACGTACCATCACACATGCACTGCCCTTTCCTAGCCTTGGACAAGCCGCCGCGCGCGGCGCGCGGCTCCATCTCCTCGGCCCCGCCGGCTGCGGCTTCGTGGTCAACTCATCACACTCACATGTCCTTCTTGTTCTCCTCCTGCTGAAGGCCGGAGAAGAGCACCGGGTCGAGCTCGTCGGACCACGGCACGCAGATAAAGAGCATGATGAGGAAGATGGCGAGGATGACCGAGATCCAGCTCATGATGAGGTACTCGGCGATCTCCTCGGTCGTGAAGACAAGCGCCGTGGAGTTGTCGGTCGTGGAGGTCTCGGAGTCCTGCAGCAGGCGCGCGTGCTCGCGGGCCGGAATCGAGTCGCCGAGCAGAACCACCTGCACGGCGGCGCGGTTCTCAAAGACAGTCTGGAAGGCGTCCAGCACGGCCGGCAGCTTGGCGTCAAAGGCAGCAAGCGCCGCCTTGTACTCCTCGGCGCTCGCGGCGTCCTCGAGCTCGCGCAGCTCCGACACCGCCAGCAGCACAACGTCGGGCTGGGCGTCGCGCGCCTTGGCGGCGTCCATCTGCGCGGCGGCATCCAGGAAGATCTCGGCCGAGGCCGCGCCGGTCTGCGGCAGGAAAACCTGTGTTGGGTTGGCGCTGGCCAGCGCGGCGGCGTCGCTGCCGGCCGCCACCACCATGCTCTCGGGGAACTGCTCGCGCAGGATCGCGGCGAGCGGCGTGCGGCCTTGCGCGAGCGCGTCGTCCATCTTGACGTCCGAGGCGCCCTGGCGGGGCATCCAGCGGCGCGGGAGGTCCACGGGCATGGTCTTCCCCTCGAAGAAGGCGACCAGGTTGGGCGTCGCGTCCGCGTCCAGGTCGCCCAGGCCGGCGCCCTCGACGGTGACGATCACGCAGCCGGACGGGCGCGCCAGCACGTCGCCCGCCACGGGCACGTCGCGGTCCACGGGCACGTCCAGCCCCAGCACGCGCGCCGTCACGGCGGCCACGTCCTGCAGGTACAGGCGCTCGCCCTCGGCCAGGGCGCCCTGGTGGACGCCGAAGCCGCCCACGGCCAGCGCCGCCTCGCGCTCCGCCGCCGCGCCCGCCGCGCACAGCGCCGCCGTCGCGCACGCCACCGCCGCGCGCACCATCGCCGCCCGCGCCATCCTGCTCTGCGCGCCGCCGACCCGCCTCCGCGCGCGCCCTTTTCAAATTCGAAACCCGGCCGCCGCCGCGCTCCTCCTCCTCCTGCTCCTCCTCCTTCTCCTTCTCCTTCTCCTCCAAGTAAAACCAGCCGAGAGAGAGAGAGAGACAAGCTGGCCTGGTAATCGGCCGCTAATCGCCGCGCCCGGCGAATATCCTGCGGCGCCGGCGCTTCCCCGCGCCGCGCGGGATCCCCCGGGGGGGCGCGCCGCCGCCCGCAGCGCCCCCCGCGGCCGCGCGGCGGCCGCCGCGGCTGCGGGCGGGGCGCCCCTGCGGCCGGGACGATGGTGCGGGGGAGGCGGGAGCCCGCTGCGGGCAGACGCCTCAGTCCGCCAGGCGCGCTGCGGGAGGCTGAGCGGAGGTGAGGGGAGGAAGGCGCGCACAAGCGGGCGTGGTGAGGGAGAGAAGCGGGAGTCTGCGCGGGGGACTGCGGGACGAAGCGGGAGGTGCGGGAGAGAAGGGCGCGGGAAAGGCGCGGAGACCAGCCAGTGGCGGGGAAAGGAACGCAGCGATGAAATCGGAGCGATCCTGCGCCTGCCGCATGATCGAGCGGGCGATCCCGGACGAGGGGAGAGAGAGAGAGAGAGAGAGGGAGGGGAGAGGAGGCGGGGCCGAGCGGCGCGCGCGCGGCGGCGGCGGCGGCGCGCGAGGCGGCAGAGGCGCGAACGGCCCGGCGGAGCGGCGCGGAGCGGCGCGGCGGCGGCGGCAGCGCGGCGCCCGCGGGCGGAGGAGAGCGGACGGGAGGAGGATGATGATGAAGGCGGCGGCGCTGCTCGCCGTGGCCGGCGCCGCGCTGGCCGGCGCCGGCCAGGGCAGGAGCGCGGAGACGCTGCCCGTGCCCGTGCTGGTGTGGTCGCCGCAGGCGGTGGCGGACGGGCAGCAGCTGTATGCGGGCCTGCAGGGCGTGAGCGAGGAGGACGCGGTGGCCGTCGTGGACGGCCTGGCGGCCGCCGCGGGCGGCAGCGAGGAGCTGGCCGCGGGCCAGGTGCTCATGGCGGGGGTCAAGACCGGCGCGGATGTTGGCGCCACGCGGGCCGCCGTGCTGTTTGCGGCGCCGCACCTCAGCGCGCAGGAGGTGTCCGAGGCCGTGGGCGCCTTTGCCGGCGCCGAGGCCAAGGCGCCCGCGCTGCGCGACGCCATGGAGACCGCCAAGGCCTCGGTCGTGCTGCCCTTCGTCTCGGACCTCAAGCGCCCCGGCACGCAGTCCGCCTGGAGCCGCTGGGCCTCGGAGCTCGGCCAGGAGGCCTACATCTCGGCGCGCGCCGCTGACGCCGCCTCGGTGATCGGCGAGGAGCTGCCGGCCAAGCTCCAGCAGGCCGGCGCCGTGCGCATCGTCGTGCTCCTGGACGACGATGTCGCCTCCTGGGACGCCGCGGTTGCTTCCACGCTTGCTGCGCTGCGCGAGCACGTGCAGGACCACTACGTCGCCGTCTTCACCGGCGACGCTGCCAAGCCCGCGCCGCCGCAGCTCGCGCAGGTCAACGACGTGCGCTTCAGCCTCGACGAGCGCCGCCAGCTCTTTGGCCTCTCCGCCTCTGACTCCATCCAGGTCCGCAGTTCCCCTCACATCATCGCCGGCATGCTCCTCGCGCTCGTCATGGCCCTCGTCACCGCGCTCTACCTCTGCTGCCTCGACAACCTGCAGGTCCCAACAACCTTTGTCAAGTCCTACCCGCCCCTCGGCCGGGTCTACGGATGATCATCGTGCCCTTTTACTTCTTATCTCGGTTACCAGCAAAAGAAACAACATCAACAAAAGAGACAACATCAACAAAAGAAACAACATCAACAAAAGAAACAAGATCTTTTTGCTTTGACTGTCGAGAGAGTCCTCATGCGCAAGTCGTCACCAGTTCTCTTCAAGAGCCAATGCGCAGTCATCACGAAGTTTGAAACTCAAGGCCAGCACTTGCACGGCAGTCAGTGAGTGGGAAGTGCAGCCTACGTCTTTGTGCAAAGGCTTGCTGGGCCAGCACTGCTCGATGCTTTGATTATTAAAAAGGGTACCTGGACTGACAACGAAGGATTGTCACGTGTCACTGGGCGAGCAAGTTTTAGATCAGAGCAGGCTACCAGCTGGCCTCTTCTCGACGCCCACACGCTGTGGCTTCCAAGTTGCCCAACAATCTTGCGGTTTCCTTCTTTTCGAAGCAAAAGCAACAAGCCCTGCTCGCTTGCTTTGCTTTGCGAAAAATCTTGCCGCAGTGGCCCGACATCTTCTATTCGTCGCTCGTGCCTTCTTTGCATCGCAGAGCAAGGCAAAGTCGAGCGAGTAGGCATGCCACCATTTCGCAGCGTGACCTGGCGCCATCGTGGTATTTGAACAAACCTGGGCCGCCTGAGGCACTTTGAGACTAACTTGCGCGATGCGAATGTCGCGTCGCCGCCCTCCTCGTCAAGCCCCTTGCAAGTGCAGTGCCGCGCCGGACTCGACTCGCCTCGGAACTTGAATGGTTCGTATACCAGGTTATGTCTGACCCGGAGCGGCGCGCACCCGTCCTCGTCGGTTTCGGACTCGCGACTCGGACACGAAGCAACAAAGGCAACAAAGCAAAGCAAACAAACGCCTCGGCGTGTGGTGCTCGCGCTGCGCGGCGGCAGCGAGTCAGACGCGCACGGCTGTGCTGCTGACCGGACTCGCTAGCGGCGGCGGCAGCCTGCGTGCCGAACGAAGTGCGGGCGTGGGTGGCAGCTGATCGGCGCGCCCGTTCTGTCTGGCAAGGCAGGCAAGCAAGCATGGGTGAGACTGTGCGGCTGTCGGACGAGCAGCTGCAGGACTTGTACACATGGGTGGACCAAATCCCGCTTTCGAGGCCGAAGCGCAACATTGCACGCGACTTTAGTGACGGCCTGCTGTTCGCGGAGGTGATCAAGCACTACCACCCGAAGCTGATCGACATGCACAACTACAGCGCGGCCAACGGGCTCACGCAAAAGATGTACAACTGGGAGACCCTGCAGAGTAAGTTCGTGCGTCTGTGCGTTGTGGCAAGGAGAACCGACAGAGACTCACGGTCGCCCGCCACGCTCGACGCATTCCACAGAGCGCGCACTGAGGAAACTGCGGCTCACGGTGACACGGGAGGAGATGCAGGCGGCGTCGGAGTGCAAGCCGAACCAGATCGAGCAGCTGCTGCTGCGGTTGCGGCCCAAGCTGGCGGCGTACAAGGCGGAGACCTCGGTGCGACGCGACCGCAGCAGCGACGCGGGCGGTTCGGTCGGCTCGAGCACGTTCTTGCGGTCTGCACGAGTCATGACCAAAGCGGCGGGCGAGACGACCTCCCACCCAAGCTTTGCGCGGCCGCGACGCGAGGAGCAGGGCGAGATGGACGAGTTTGCGTACTTTTCTGCTTCCATGCCGGGCACCGCGCACGCCGGGGGCGGCGACCTGCGCGCTCTGCTGGAGGAGCGAGACCAGACCATCGCGGAGCTGCAGGACACGGTTAGCATCCTGGAGCTCAAGGTCAAGAAGATGGACGAGCTCATCAAGCTCAAGGATCGCAAGATCGTCGCTCTCCAGCAGCAGCTCATGTAAGCGAGCAGGCAGGCTCGGCTTTGGACCGCGCCAGCCCTGTGCCATCGCTGTCCCGCTCGCCCACCTCGCATTCCCTCTGTGCTCGCGCAGGCTCGCCGGCCTCGCTCGCCTCGTATTCTAGCCTAGCTTATCGTCGCCCTCAGGCTTGCAAACACCCCTGCAAGCTGCAAGCAAGAAGACCATTCCACCACCCCTTTCCACCCCCCCCCTTGTTTGTCTTTCGCTTTCCCTCCGTCTTGGTCTCCGGGTCAGCTCTGCAGCCAGAAATTGCAAGGCTGCGTCCGTCGAGCCACTGCTGCGAGCCGCCTGTCCGGCGCGCCATGGAGCGCGCCTTGGAGCGCGCCTTGGAGCGCGCCTTGACGCCGCTTTAGCGGCGCGACGCGTCGTGTCCACCGACCTGGGGTACAAGTTTGATGTCTCTCAAGCAGGCAGGCAGGCCGGGCAGGCAAGCAAGCAAGCAAGCAAGCAAGCAGGCGGGCGCGATCAAAGATCGATTTGGCCTCAACGGCGGCGGCGCGAGCGAGGATGCTGGCGCGCGGGAGCGGCGCGAAGGCGGCGGCGGCGCGCGGCGCGCGCGGCGTGGCGAGCGCGGCGGCCGGCAGCGGCCTGAACGCGCGCGTGGCCGTGGTGCTGGGCGCGCAGTGGGGCGGTAAGTGGCGGCGGCGACGAGCGGCTGCGGCGGCGCGCGCACGCGCGGCGACCACGAGGCGGCGGCGAAGGCGAAGGCGGAGGCCAAGGCCGAGGCCGAGGCGGCGCCGGAGCGCGAGCGAGGACTGACGGAGGGGAGACGCGATGCGACGCAGATGAGGGCAAGGGCAAGCTGGCGGATGTGCTGCAGAAGAAGTTCGACTTCGGCGTGCGGTTTGGCGGCGGCGCGAACGCCGGCCACACGCTCGTGGTGGACGGGAAGAAGTTCGCCTTCCACCTGCTGCCGTGCGGCCTGGTGCAGGATCACACGATGAACGTGCTGGGCAACGGCTGCGTGGTGCACGTGCCGGCCATCTTCGACGAGCTGGAGCCATTAACCGCGGCCGGCATCAAGACGGAGGGCCGCCTCAAGGTCTCGGACCGCGCGCACCTGCTCTTCGACTTCCACAAGCAGGTGGACGGTCTGCTGGAGCAGGGCCGCGGCGGCAACAAGCTGGGCACCACCAAGCAGGGCATCGGTCCGGCCTACGCGTCCAAGATGACGCGCAACGGCGTGCGCGCCGGCATGCTCAAGGAGTCGTGGGAGGACTTCGAGAAGGTCTACATGGCGCTGGCCGAGGCGCACGAGCGCATGTACGGTGTCACGGTTGAGACGGCCGCCGAGCTCGAGAAGCTCAAGGGCATGCGCGCCAAGATGCTGGATCAGAACATGATCGTCGACACCACGCTGCTGCTCAACCAGGCCTACAAGGACGGCAAGAACATCCTGGCCGAGGGCGCCAACGCCTGCATGCTCGACATCGACCACGGTACCTACCCCTTCGTGACTTCCTCCTCCACCACTGTCGGCGGTGTCTGCACCGGCATGGGCCTCTCGCCCGACAAGGTCGACTGCTCCATCGGCGTCGTCAAGGCCTACACCACGCGCGTCGGCTCGGGCCCCTTCCCGACGGAGCTCACCGACGACCTGGCTGGCGGCGAGCGCCCGCGCGGCGCGCCCGGCACGGAGATCGGCGCCTACCTGCAGAAGATCGGCGGTGAGATCGGCGTCACCACCGGCCGCAAGCGCCGCTGCGGCTGGTTCGACGCTGCCCTCATGCAGTACTCGGCCATGGTCAACAACTACACCTCGCTCAACATCACCAAGCTCGACTGCCTCGACGATCTCGACGAGATCAAGATCGGTGTCGCCTACAAGCTCAAGTCCACCGGCGAGCGTCTGCCGCCCGGCGCCATGCCCAGCACCATCAACGGCCTCTACGACGTCGAGGTCGAGTACGAGACCATGCCGGGCTGGAAGACCTCCATTGCCAGCGCCCGCACCTTCGACGAGCTCCCGTCCCAGGCGCAGGATTACCTTGACCGCATCGAGCAGCTCGTCGGCATCCCCATCTCCTGGATTGGCGTTGGCCCCGGCCGGGAGCAGATGGCCACCAAGGGTTTCACCGCCTAATCGGGTTCACACGAACAAACTCCAGACGTATATTCTTTCCCAAGTTGCTCTCTTTCGCTTCGCGCAACAGCACTGCTGCCCGAGCGGTCTCTTCCTGACGAGCGCAAGACCAGGCTGACAGGCTGAGGCAGGCAGGCGCAAGCGCAAGCGCAGGCGGGTTTGTCTTGCCCAAGAACAGTCTCTTGTCGACAGTCTCAATCAACTCACAGTGAGTCTCAAAGCAAGCTGGCCAGAATCTCTTCTCACTGTGTCATCTGGAAGCATGTGGACGAGTGCGATGCCTTCGTCATCAACCTCGATCTCCCCTGCGATCTCGTTCAGCAGCGCAAGGACCACGCCCTGCGCATTCTCAAGGGCGAGCGTGGCCATGGCCTCTTCGCGGCGGGGGTAGATTACGAGCAAACTGTGCCGGCCCGGCCCGGCTCGAGCAGCGGCCGCACGGGCGGCGGCCAGCCGCCCGCTATGCCCGCTGTGCCCGCTGTACCCAGTCAGGCAGTGCGAGAGAGGGCGAGAGAGGTCCCGTCCCGGTCCAGGTGCGTCCAGGTGTGCATGGGCGCGTACAGCGGTCCTCGACCAGGCGGGCCACTGCTCGTCCGAGAGGGGATGAGGGCCGCCCAGACCAACAAGCCTGGCGCAGCCCAACACAGCCCGACACAGCCCGATACAGCCCGACGCAGCCAAGGCAAGAACAGCCAACCGGCCTAGAAGCGCAGTTGAAAAAGCCAAGAGCCATGGTCAACATCGAGACGCCGCGCACGGAGGTGGACATCGTCGCCCTGGTCGCCCTCCACGTCTACTACGTTCTTGCCGAGCCGCAAAGTTCATCTGAACAGGAACTCCCGCCACATGCGCCACGAGGTGGACCAAGTACTCTGCGAGGCACGCTTCAACCCAACCAAGGCTTGCGCCACCACCGCCCTCGACACGGCCGCCGCCCTGACCAGCATCCTGTCCGAGTCGCTGGCGCTGACGCTGGTGCGCGCCGTCTTTCTCATGTCGTACGTCACCTTCACCACCAACACAGAGCACGAGTCCTTCGAGGAGGTCCACAGC
This sequence comes from Thraustochytrium sp. TN22, assembly GCA_013306675.1. Lineage (NCBI taxonomy): Eukaryota > Bigyra > Thraustochytrida > Thraustochytriidae > Thraustochytrium > Thraustochytrium sp. TN22. The sequence continues at coordinate 2,777 of JABLUY010000415.1, read as the reverse complement.
ATGCACATGGACGTGCCTCGCGCTCTGAACAACTTCGTCGTGCATGTGGTCCGGCAGGCCGGGGTCGCGGTGGAGCAAACCAACCACGGCCTGCACGTTCTGGGCTGCGCCTCGGTGCAGGACTTCTGCGCGCTCCTCGCGAACGGCTGGGACCTGCCGTCCGTCTCGGTGGACGAGCGCCTCAAGCGACACTACCTCCCCCACGGCCGCTTCAAGTTCAAGAGGACCGCTGCCGACGCCGTGCTGCCCAGCAAGAGCCGCGCGTCCGACATCGGGTGGGACCTGACGGTGATCAAGAAGCTCAAGACGGTTGGCTCCGTCACCTTTTACGACACCGGCGTGCAGGTGAAGCCCGCCGACGGCTTCTACGCCGAGATCCACCCGCGCTCCTCCATCCCCAAGACGCCCTTCCGCCTCGCCAACAGCACCGGCATCATCGACCCGAGCTACAGGGGCAACCTCGTCGTCGCGCTCGACAAGCCGGACCCGGACGCCCCCGACCTCGAGCTCCCGTGCCGCATCGCCCAGCTCGTGCCCCGCCGCCAAAACCACATGCTCGCGGAGGAGACGGACGCCTTCAGCGCCACCACCACCGACCGCGCCGACGGCGGCTTTGGCAGCACTGGGCAGTACTAGCAGCGAGCAACCAAGCTTACTTCGCCCCGCACATCCACGACACATCTACCACAACCCCGGGGTGCTGGCTCGAGTTAGCTAGCTCGTAGCTGGCCCGGGCCGCAGCGCCGCTGCGCACCTTTTGACTACAGTCACTAGGCCTACACACGGCGCGTGTGCCGGCGGGCCGGGCCGCCCCGCCCACTTCAAGTTTGCTCGCTCTCCGAGTCGCTCGCGCCCAGCAGCAGACCAGAAGGCGAGCGCGCGGCGAGCGAGCGAGCGAGCGAGCGAGCGGGACCAGGGGAGAGGGGCGGGGGAGCGGTGGCGACAGCATGCGGCGCAGCGCGCTAAAGAGCCTCGGCTGCCTCATGCGGCTGGCCAGCGGCGCGACCGGCGCGGTGGCCCGGCGCGCATCCAGCGCATCCAAGGCGTCCCCGCAGACCGTGCAGCAGCAGCAGCAGCAGCAGCAGCAGCAGCAGCAGCAGCAGCAGCAGCAGCAGCCCGAGGTTGAGCAGCAGCCCAAGGAAGAGCAAGTGGACGACCTGAGCAACGACATCGTGTGGTATCGCGGACTCAGCGTCGCCGCGCTGCAAACCATCTGGCAAGGCATCCTCGACGGCGAACGCGCGCAGGGCGTCCAACTCTACGTGCTCACGGAGAACGTCGACGCCACCGACAACAGGGGAAACAAGACGGGCACCGCCAAAGCCGGCTGCACCGCCGCGGTTCGGCGAGCCCGCGCCGATGGCAAGCTCAAGGGCAACGTCGCCTACGTCGACGGTCAAGTCCTCTTCTCACCCCGCCAAGCCGAACCCAAGCCCAGGGCCCACTGGACCATCGAAGACGTCTGCGAACACCTCGTGCTCGCCGACACCCTCCGCGACAGCCTCTTCTACCTCGACGTCCTGCTCGAGGAGGCCGACGACCTCGTCGGCAAGCCCTTCGACGGCGCCTTCGTCAGCCAAGCGCGCAAGTGCCGCTTCGGCGACCTCGTCCAAGCCATCGTAGCGCACTACACCAACCAGCGCAGGAACCTCCGCACCACCTTCGTCTGGCTCGACATCTTCTGCGCCAACCAGCCCAAGCTCGCCAACAAGGACGCAGACCTCTCGCCCGAAATCCGCCAGCAGCGCGACGACCTCCTCACGCGCGGCCTCCACGCCGCCATCGAGCGCTTCGACGAACGCCTCATCTTCTTCGACAAGTGGGACAACCCCACGCCCCTCACGCGCATGTGGTGCGTCTGGGAGGTCTACGGCGCCGTCATCTGCGGCAAGGCCCTCGAGCTCATCTTCGCGCCGGGCCAGGACCAGATCTTCGTCCAGCTCCTGCAGCGCGAGACGTCCGCCGCCATCACCATGGCGCTCTCCAGGTTCGACCTCGCCAAGGCCGAATGCCACGCCGACGCCGATCGCAAGATGATCACGGAGGCCGTTCAAGCCCTGCCCGGCGGCTTCCACCACCTCAACGGCGTCGTGCTCGAGCAGCTGCGCGTCTGGCTCGCACAAACCGCGCGGCGCATCGTGGCCTCTCGCGTTCAGAGCGAAGGAAAGACCCTAGGGGTGTCATCTCTCATGCACAGCGTCGCCTGGCTGCTGCAAGACCAGGGCCTCTACGAGAACGCCCTCGACCTCTACCGGCAGTCGCTCGAGATCAAGTTGGCCATGCAAGGACCCAGCCACCCGTCCGTGCTGGCGACGAAGAGCAACATAGCCGGCCTGCTGCGTGACATGGGCAAGGACGATGCGGCGCTGGCGCAGCTCATTGAGGTGCTGGAGCAACAGGTGGAGCAGCTCGGGCCGACGCACCCCGACGTGCTGGCAACGAAGGGCAGCATTGCCAACCTGCGGCGGGCCATGGGCCAGTACGATGCGGCGCTGGCGCAGCTCATTGAGGTGCTGGAGCAACAGGTGGAGCAGCTCGGGCCGACGCACCCCGACGTGCTGGCAACGAAGGGCAGCATTGCCAACCTGCGGCGGGCCATGGGCCAGTACGATGCGGCGCTGGCGCAGCTCATTGAGGTGCTGGAGCAACAGGTGGAGCAGCTCGGGCCGACGCACCCCGACGTGCTGGCAACGAAGGGCAGCATTGCCAACCTGCGGCGGGCCATGGGCCAGTACGATGCGACGCTGGCGCAGTTCAACGAGGTGCTGGAGCAACAA